>CM050170.1:58687432-58824583 GCA_027410445.1 Discoglossus pictus
TACGAGGCTGGAATTTAATAGGGCCCATAATGTGGAGTAAATGAGGAGGATAGTCTGAGAATAACGCTAGAGCTTAAGGTGAAGAAGAAAGTGAAAGGGAACATCGTGGCTAGGAGAGTAATCTAAGAGGAGGAAGTAGGGATAGTAATCATGTGCAGTTGATAGATCAGGTGCAAATAGTTTGAGTGATTCAATAAATTAAAGTAAACCAGGGGTGGGTGGGAGTGGGGCAGGGAGGGAGGGGATTGCTGTTCTGTGTTCAGGGGTAGCAGAGGTGAGACAGACTCAGGGACAGCTTGCTTGAAGAGTGCAACTGTACTTGTGTTTGCTGGTCTGTAACATACAAGAGATAAGAATACGCTATGAGGAAAATCTGGGAATAAATAAATATAGGGGAGCTACCAAGGATCAAAATGCTACTAATTATCAAGCAAAGAAAATAAATCCCATTAATATGATGCACAACCAGAACAAATGCCTGATGTTTGCAATAAACTTACTTTCATTCATGACCTCTTCATTTCCAACTCCCTCAATGTACTGGCTATCACAGAAACCTGGCTCACACCATCTGACTCTGCCTCCCCTGCCGCACTCTTTTATGGTGGTCTACACTTCAGCCACACTTCTAGACCTGGGAACAAACAAGGTGAAGGTGTGGGCATATTGCCATCCTCTTGCTGCACTTTTCACTGCATACCCCCTGCTCCCTCCCTCCAATTCTCAACTTTTGAAGTCCTCACTATCCGCATCTTCTCTCCCATCCCTCTGCGAGTAGCTGTGATCTATCGCCCACCTGGATCACCCTCCGAATTTCTGGACAACTTTGCCGCCTGGCTCCCTCACTTTCCTCCAATACACCTTCACTCATTCTTGGCAATTTCAACATAGCCACTGACACACCCACCTCCCCAACAAGTGCAAAATTACTTGTGCTTACCTCTTCCCTTGGCCTCTCACAATGGACAGATTCAACAACTCACAGTGGTGGACACTTCATTGACCTTATTTTTACTAATCTCTGAACTATCTCCAACCTTGGCATCTCCGCACTTCCCCTATCTGACCACCACCTGCTAACTTGCAACCTCACCTCATCTTCCGCTCACCACCCTTCTTCAAATCCTGCCACCAGAACACACAGAAACCTGCAAGCACTCAACCCACAACAATTCAATCCCTTCTCATCCCCCTCACCACCCTTCCCTGCCCTGACGTCGCCACTTCACAATACAACACAACTCTAACCTCCACGCTTGACTCTCATGCCCCCATAATCACAAGCAAACGCCCTCCCTCTCACCCACCACCATGGCACACTACACAAACACGCTATCTACAGAGATGCTCACGCACTGCAGAATGACTATGGAGGAAATCTCGCACCTCAGCAGACTTTCTCCACTACAAGTTTACCTACTTCTCTGCCCTCAATCTTGCCAAACAACACTACTTCTCATCACTAATATCAAAACTGTCCTCAAACCCTAATAATTTATTTGCTAAATTCAACACCCTCCTTTGCCCACCCCCAACTCCTGCCCCTTCCTCTCTCACTGCTGATGACTTTGCCAGCCATTTTAAAAATAAAATTTAAACCATCCGAAATTAGCTCTCCTCCAATCTTGGCCATATCCCACCATCCTCTCCACAAACCGACAACACCCAGCCCATACCCTTCCCCAATCAGACCTCCACTATGGACTCCTTTGACCCTGTAACTGAGAATGAAGTATCTACTTTACTATCAACCTCTCACCTTATAACATGTCCTCATGACATGTCCTATTCCATCACAGCTAATCCCTCCCCTATCCACCACACTTATCCCAGCTCTCACACATCTATTCAACCTCTCCCTAAACACTGGCAAGTTTCCATCCTCTTTAAAATACACCACAATTACACCCATTCTCAAGAAGTCCTCATCTGACCCAGCTTCTGCCTCCAACTACCCCCCTATCTCTCTACTTCCTCTGGCTTCTAAACTCCTTGAGAGGCTTGTTTAGAATTGCCTCACTCAATTTATTTCCTCCAATTCCCTTCTTGACCCCTTCCAATCTGGTTTCCAAGGCCCAACACTCTACAGAAACAGACCTCACAAAAGTCACCAATGACTTGCTAACCGCCAAATCAAAGGGTCACTAATCTATTCTAATTCTCCTGGATCTCTCTGCTGCCTTAGATACAGTTGACCACCCTCTTCTAATCCAAACTCTCCACTCTTTTGGCATCCAGGACATCTCTTTCACATTGTACATTTAGCGTCTCCTTCTCTGGCACCTCTTCTTCACCTCTCCCTCTGTCTGTTGGCGTTCCCCAAGGTTCTGTCCTAGGCCCCCTCCTCTTCTCCATCTACACCTCCTCCCTTGGCACCCTTATAAAATCCTTTGGATTTCAGTATCATCTCTATGCAGATGATACTCAAATCTACCTCTCTGCACATGATCTATCCGCCTCTCTTTTAGCTCAAGTTTCCAACTGCCTCTCTAGCGTTTCCTCCTGGATGTCTACCCGTCAACTCGAACTCAACATGTCTAAGACTGAACTCCTTATCTTTCCACCCTCTACTACAGCTTCCACTCCTCAAATATCTCTCACTGTTGACAACACCATCATCACTCCCACCTCCCAGGCACGTTGTCTTGGGGTTCTACTGGATCCAACCCTCTCTTTTATTCCTCAAATCCAATCAATAACAAAATCATGTCAGTTTCACCTAAAAAACATCTCCAAAATTCGTCATTATCTTACACAAGACACAGCTAAAATTCTAATACACTCTCTCATCATATCTCGACTCGACTACTGCAATTCACTCCTTGCTGGCCTCCCCATCTCTCGTCTGTCTCTCCTCCAATCCATAATGAAGGCCTCCACTAGACTCATCTTCCATACCAAACGCTCAGTGTCTGCAGCTCCTCTCTGTCAATCACTCCACTGGCTTCCCATAGCTCCCCGAATCAAATTTAAAATCATGATCCTAACATATAAAGCCCTCAACAACAGTGCACCCCCTTATATCTCTGCTCTTGTTTCAAAATACTCTCCCAACCGCCCCCTTCATTCTGCTAACGACCTTCTTCTTTCCTCCTCTCTCATCACCTCCTCTCACTCCCTTCTTCAAGACGTTTCTCGTGCTGCCCCTACTATTTGGAACTCCTTGCCTCGCTCCATTAGATTATCTTCCTGCCTCAAAACCTTTAAAAAAATTGTAAAAACACACCTATTTAAAAAATCTTATCACCTTCAGCCTTAACATGTACAACTGCAAACTCCACAGCTTAATAACACTTACACCCACAATCTACAGTACAACACACAGACACCTCCATTTGACTGAACCAATTGCTTTCACACTGCCATCTTGCATTTGTCACCCTCTTGTATCACACCTAAACCCTTAGATTGTAAGTTTGTGTGTGGTGTATGTATGTGTGCAAATATTTGTGTTTGTGTGTGGTGTATGTATTTGTGTAAACCTTTGTGTTTGTGTGTGGTGTATGTATGTGAGTAAATCTTTTTGTTTGTGTATGGTGTATGTGGGTAAATATTTGTGTTTGTGTGTGGTGTATGTATGTGTGTAAATATTTGTGTTTGTGTGTGGTGTGTGTAATTGATTAAATCTTTGTGTTTGTGTGTGGTGTATGTATGCTTTTAAAATATTTGTGTATGGTTTATGTATGTGTACAAATCTTTGTGTTTGTTTATGAATGTATGTAAGTCTTTGTGTATGTGTGTGGTGTACATGTTTAAATATTTGTGTTTTTGGGGTATGTATGTGTTTAAATCTTTTTGTTTGCCTATTTATATTTCCATTGTATATTAAGAGTGACTAAGCTTGAATGTCCAATCATGGATACTTTACTTGTATCCAGAAGGTGTGTCCTAGTTACCATGTTAGTGTGGGAGGTGCTCAGGGATATAGAACACTGTATATACAATCTATATATAGGAGGAGCACAGGGATATACTGTGCCTTGCAAAAGTATTCACCCCCTTGGCATTTTTCATGTTTTGTTGCATCACAACCTGGAATTAACATGGATTGTTTGAGGATTTGCATCATTTTATTTATAGAACATGCCCACAACTTTGAAGATGTTTTATTGTGAAGCAAACAACAAATAGGACAAAATAACAGAAAAAGTCAATGTGCTAAACTATTCACCCCCCTAAAGTCAATACTTTGTAGAGCCACCTTTTGCGGCAATCACAGCTCCAAGTCGCTTTGGATAAGTCTCTATGAGCTTGCCACATCTTACCACTGGGATTTTTGCCCATTCCTCCTTGCAAAACTGCTTCACCTCCTTCAAGTTGGATGGTTTGCTTTTGTGAACAGCAATCTTTAAATGCTCTTTTGGATTGAGGTCTGGGCTTTGACTAGGCCATTGCAACACATTTACATGTTTCCCTTAAACCACTCAAGTGTTGCTTTAGCAGTGTGTTTGGGGTCATTGTCCTGTTATAAGGTGAACCTCCATCCTAGCCTCAAATCACACACAACTCTGATTAGTTTCCCAGTCCTGACTGCTGAAAAACATCCCCACCATGTTTCACTGTGGGGATGGTGCTTTTGGGTGATGTGATGTGTTGGGTTTGCGCCAGACACAGCGTTTTCTTTGATGGCCGAAAGGTACAATTTTAGTCTCATCAGACCAGAGCACCTTCCTCCATACATTTTGGGAGTCTCCCACATGCCTTTTCGCAAACTCAAAATGTGCCATTTTGTTTTTTGCTAAAATAAATGGTTTTCTTCTGGCCACTCTGCCATAAAGCCCAACTCTATGGAGCGTACGGCTTATTGTCGTCCTATGTACAGATACTCCAGTCTCTGCTGTGGAACTCTACTCTGTGCAGCTACTCCAGGGTTACCTTAGGTCTCTGTGCTGCCTCTCTGATTAATGGCCTCCTTGCCAGGTCCGTGAGTTTTCGTGCACAGCCATCTCTTGGCAGGTTTGCTGTTGTGCCATGTTCTATCCATTTGGTTATGATATATTTGATGGTGCTCCTGGGGATCATCAAACATTTGGATATTTTTTTATAACCTAACCGTGACTTGCGCTTCTCAACAACATTTTCCTTACTTGTTTGTAGAGTTCCTTGGTCTTCATGGCAGTGTTTGGTTAGTGGTACCTCTTGTTTAGGTGTTGCAGCCTCTGGGGCCTTTCAAAAAAGGTGTGTGTATCTAATGATTGATTATGCGACACTTAGATTGCACACAGGTGGACATCATGTCAATAATTATGTGACTTCTGAAGGTAATTGGTTGCAACAGAGCTTTTTATGGGCTTCATAACAAAGAGGGTGAAGACATACGCACAAAACAATTTTCTGATTTCTATTTCTAAAAAATAGTTTTATGTATATAATTTTCTCATTTCACTTCACCAACTTAGACTATTGTGTTCTGATCCATCACATAGAATTCAGATTAACAAAACATTGAACTTAAGGCTGTAATGTAACAAAATAGGTAAAAAGTCAAGGGGGGTGAATACTTTTGCAAGGCACTGTATATATATATATATATATATATATATATATATATATATATATATATATATATATATATACTGTATATAGTTCACCACGACAATCATTTAATTTATGGTGGGCAAAAGAGCAATAGAGGCCCTCCACCGTACAGTAGTACAGTAAATAAATAGTACATCTGTGTTCACATTTAAATGTCTAAAACAGGTTTAAAAACTTGCTTCTAGCTCAGAGTCCCAAGAAAAACAGTTATTACACTGCATTCTGGGAAGCTGAGCAAGGACATGCAAATGTGCCCACAAATGCATTGTATTCTATTCCAGTAAGGTAAAACTATATAAAAAAAAATAGAAAATTACATTGAAAAAGTTAAAACGGAATAAAGAAATTCTTATAAGACCAGTTGAAAAAAGTTATACTAGATAAATAATAGTATACAAAAGAATGTTGTGGAAACTTATAGTTAACTTAAACTTGACCCTACTCCAAAAATATACAAAAAATAAAAATAAAAAAATTATCTAAATGATTAAATTATAAACCAAAAGAATATGAGTTTTTACAGAACAATTTCCCAAAAATCCCTGTATTTTATGTTCTCCCAAAAATTCACAAGTATTTAAATAGCCAAGGAAGACACATAATTTTAAGAATGAATTCTATGACTTCAAAGTAGATATATTTTTCCTACAACCTGAGGTCAAAAATGTAGCATCAGATCTTAAAGACACTATAACAGTAATAAAACTTATTGAAAAATTTAAATGGCAAGATGAATGGTGGCTAGCTAGCCATCAATGTAACATCTGTGTACAAAGTTGTAGAAAACACACAAGGCAATTAAATATTTTTAAATGAAGAAAACAAATATTCTGAAAACAAAATATCCTTCCTGACAGAATGAATAGACTTCAATCTCAGCAATAATTATTTTTGGTTTGAGTAATCCTTTTTCTTACAAAATATAGGCACAGCCATAGGCACACGATTTGTCCCAAGTTATGCAAACATAGTCATGGGTTTAAACCATTGAGAATTAAAGACAACATTATAATCTGGAAAAGATATGAAGATGATATATCCTTTTTATATGGAAGGAAAAGTAAATATCCTTATAAAAATCAATTAATATTGTAAAAAAAATGACTACAACTTAAGATTCACTTGACAAAAAAGTCAGACAGAGATGTATTTTCTATACTTAACTTTATATGTAGAACAAGAAAAAATAAATAGGTAAACCTTTTACAAGCCAACTGATTGTTCTAATTTAATTTTTAGAACCAGCCAACATCATGAAGAGTGGTTAAAAAAAAACTTCAATTCAGAAGGAGAAAAAGAAGCTATACAGATAATGAAAACTTAATTATCTCAAATAAATAATTAAAAAATGATATAGAAAGTTAATTAAATATTGTTTAGGAGGAAGTTAAGAGAATGTATGGAAATATTATGCTAGAATATAAAGATAAAGGGATTAGTAAAAAGACTGAATATGAACTGCAATAAAACTAGACTGATATTGTGATAAAATAATAAAGCCATTACAAATGGCACATCTTAAGAAAAGATAGCATACTTATTAATATCATACCGGAAGAACCAAATACGATCTTCAGAAGATTAAAAAATCTAAAAAGCCACTTGGTTAAAAGTAGTTTGGACACAGAATATAAGAAAAGAGGGGAACATGTTGGGTGAGCTCCTGACCACTGGTGTAAAGTCAGAAGCTTGGGACTCAGCCCACAGCGCATATAGCACCGAGCAGAGACTGACCACCCACATGGAAAAGGACGTGTAAAACCTAGCAGAAAAAACATCATACAACAAATTGACTGGGGTGTCTCCCGAGGAGGATAGGTATATATGAGGCCAGTCTGTTTTACAAGGTGAACGATCCGCAGAGAAACAACCAGCTTTGGATGGCACTACAACAGCTGGTCATCTCCGAGTGGCACCCGGCAGCACTGCTAGCTATTGCCTGAGACATACATTTAGCAGTACGCCAGGGCCATCACTGCACTTGCCAATTCCATGACGCATGCCTTCTATTGGCCCTGAGTAACATAAAATGTCACAATTCTTTATGCTCTTATTATACTTGTCAGTGCTTTGGAGGCTGCAGGCAAGTACCCTGGTCTTCCTTGTAACCCATGAACATTATAGAGATTCAATTCTACCGAGCTTCCTCTTGCTGATCCATTTCTTGATTTTTTTATCCGATCAACTGTCACCCAACCAGCAACAGCAGCTTGACGGTGTGCTGAGTCACCAACTAGACTTGTTATTGACCCGACATGGTGGTGTGAACCTACTAGTCCATGAGGTCCATACCACTGAAACTTCCCCACTTAAACAGCTCTCTTATAGGGTCCCTGAGACTGTGAAGGGGAATATAAAGAAGGAGCTGGATGAGATGTTGGGGCTCATAGAGTAATTCTATAGGCCCTTGTGGTGTTGGTCCCTAAGAAGGTTGGGACTACCCAGTTTTACTCTATACATAAAGTGGATGATTTTATAGATAAGTTAGGACAGGCAATCTTCGTTCCCCACTTTGGACTGGTCTAAGGGATACTGGCAGAACCCACTAGATGAAACCATTTGAGAGAAGTCGGCATTCACCACCGCATTTGGGCTATACCAGTTTACAGTTATGCCTTTTGCAATAAAGAATGCCCGTCCACATTTAAATGGCTTGTTGGCTACCTAGGCAAGAGTTCACCCATGAGTACCTGGCTGAAATTGCGATAATCAGCCATACTTACAGGAACATGTGGACTATTTAGCAAAGGTCCTGGTTCAAAATCCAGCAAGCAGGGTTGACCAAATGACCTAACAAGTGCCAGTTTGCTAGGGGGAGGTGAGGTACCTAGGGCACAGAGTATGGAGTGGGAGGGTCTGCCTTGAGTTGGTCAATGTATCCTTGCTAAAATAGTGAATCACGTAAGTGAGTAACGGGCAAGTGTTTGCATTTCTGGGTATTACCGCAGGTTTATTCCCCATTGCAGTAACCTGGCAAAGCCACTGACGCACCTCACCAAAGATGATACAGTGGACTGATTGTGAGAACGTGTTCAAGGACCTGAAGGCTGCCCTAATGTTCCACCTCATCCTAGATGCCCTGGGTTACTCTTGCCCTTTCCTGGTACACACAGATGCCTCCACCTATGGCACTGTGGACTGTTTTAGGTCAGGTGGATGCCCAGAGTGAGGAGCACCAAAGTACATACCTGAGCCTCAAGATGTTGTGCAACAATACCTCCCAAATCAATTAATGTAATGCTTTAAATACTGAACTGTTAACTTTGTACTTTATCAACACAATTATTTATTTCTTATTATTAATTATATAATAAACTTCTGGGCAGCAGACTTATGGGTCAAATGTGTCTACCCTTGTTCGCCCTTGTGCCTCCTTAAACAATACTCGTGCACTTTTCCATACAACAAATACATTAGGTTCATGATACAAATAAGTCATTATAACCATCAAACTTCATAATTATATAGTATTTATTAAATATTCAAATGGCCACATTACACCTCCTTAACCTTAATGCTGATTTCACATCTTTATTTTTTAAGCTATAAATTATTGGGTTTAGCATGGGAACAGCAGCTGTGTTGAAGAGCGATACATATTTGCTGGAGTTCAAGCTGTTCTTAAGGTCTGGCTTTAAATATTGACAGATGAGAGAAACATAGAGAAGCAAGACGACTGTGAGGTGTGAGGAACACGTGTTGAAGGCTTTTCGCCTCCCAGTGCTGGATTTGATCCTCAGGATGGTGATGATGATAAGTACATAAGAGATGAAGGTGAGGAGAGGTGGACAAGTAGAAAAGAAAGTTGTATTAATTAAAAAGGAAAGATCCAACAAACGAGTGTCACTACAAGTAAGTTTTGCGAGAGGACCAATGTCACAGAAAAAGTGGTTGATTTCCCTGGATAAATAGCAATTAAATTGTAATAATATAATAAATTGAGGTATATTCTCAATTAAACTCCAAAGCCAACAGATGCTGGCGAACAGGGTGCACACTCTCCAGTTCATGACCATGTGATAATACAAGGGTTTATAGATGGCAACATACCTATCATAACTCATGACCGTCAATATTAACACTTCACAAGTTGTGAATGTTGCAAAAAAGTAAAATTGTGCAAAGCAACAAAGAGGAGAAATGGTTTTATCATCTAATAAAAAGCTAGTAAATACTTTGTGTAGAGTGACAGTAGAAGAGAAAATGTCTAATGTTGCCAGGTTCCCCAGGAAGAAGTACATGGGGGTGTGCAGGTGATGATCCAGACAGATGAGTAGAAGAATGGTCATGTTACCAACAAGACTAATGAGATAAATGAGCAGAACCAAAAGGAAGATCGGAAATTGAAGATCAGCTACATCAGAGATCCCCTTAAGTATGAAATAAGACACAATGCTTTGGTTTTTAGGATTCATTATTTTTTCTAGACTTTTGGATCTGAACAGGAAATGTTGACTGTGTTAATATTATTATTATAAGTATTTATTTGTAGAGCACTGCATATCACAATGCACTATGGGTACAATAAACATATGGATAAAATGTATGCCGATATTATGAGGTGACACAGTTGTAAATAACCATTGGAATAGGAGCAGATAAGAAATTAAAAAAATAAATGATAATATGAGATGGTAATGAGAAAACTATAATGGCATTTGTTAGAAAAATCTCAAGGGATCTGGTATGTTAATTCAATGGCTGTGTAACGAGATTTGTTGGAACTATGTACAAAAAATCAAAACCCATAGTGGGTAATAAAAGTATACTGACTGTAAGTCGATCATCAGCCAAGACCTCAATGTTCAAGTTGGAACATAAATTGTGGGAAACTTCTTTAGGTAACTTGGCACTTTGTATGAAGCCAAGCCAGTACAGAGAGTCAAGTACTCGTGTTATATGGCAAAACTGAGTTAGTCTGATATTAACCTTGGCAGTCTGGATCTTGTGATATAATTAAATGTAGCTGTTTTGTCTTCATAATGCAAGAGGAGGATCTAGGTCAAGCAGGTACATTATCTGAGTAACAATTTCCAGAAGGCAAATTTGGAGATTTAATCATGTCTGACTCCAGAATTTTTAATGATTGACTAAAATTGAGAACTGCTAGATGAGGAACCAATGGAGTGAATCTCCTATTTGAAGGTCCACTGGTGTTTGCTGAGGGCAGCTGTTGATATTTGAAAATAATATAGTTATTCTTTTGAATTCAGTTTTTAGTAGTATATCCTGGACATGAAGAAAAGGAGAAGCAGATGTTTGCATCACAGTAATTAGAATATGAACCACCCAGTTCAGATTTCCTTCCAAATTATGACTTTGTTGGCTAATTGACCACTCATTGAACTTGGACACACCTGAATGTTAATCTTTTAAATAATTAATAAATACACAGCATTCTTAAAACAGATAAAACAAATCATACAGTGAAACAGAGTCAATAAGATTATTTGTGTCTTTTTGATATTTTTATAAATAAAAAAGTATAAAAAAAAAAAAAATCTTTTCAATAATTTATTACAAAATAAATATTTCACCAGGTCCATACATTGCTCTATTAATCAAAATGTATTTTACTTTAAGACACCAAATACATCTTGCATATGGTATTTATATAGCATATAATAAATATAGATCCAATAAAAAATATGCATATTTCCAAACATCATTATTATCAGCTGCCTTAAAACATAAGAAATCACATATATAGTTGTGAGCATGTGGGACGTTTCTAACGCTTGAAGCGACGTAACATTTACGGTCTTATAACAAACAAATACGAGACGCGTTACGACCCATTACGACCTCGCAAAAATACAACCTTACCGCCGGAAATCCGCGCACATGAAGACATGAAAAACACAATAAATACACACACAAATACATAAAAAGCTTACCTACAGCAAGGGGAGGCAGCCAGGACCTCGAAAACTGAAGTTACACCTCAATTTCACTCGAAATAAAATAGTTTAGACACCCGAAAATCCCCTAAGCAAGAGAAAAAATGGCCTCCGAAAAAAAAAAAAAACGAGGCTACAGGACTCTAAAGTTGCAAAACACCACCAAACACATACGGATTTTCCGAAAAATTTGGACGACATCCGAAAACAAGGACGCAAAATCAGCCACAGCCGCGTACCACACATTAGGCGCCATTTTAGAACACTAACTTACACAATCGGGAAGTACACAGTGACCCTAACGGATTTGACTCGCGCATGCACACTAGGTAAAGTATATTAATTTCTTATTTTATGAATTATTCATTGCCATACCAAAAAAAAAAAACAACGCTGCTCATAGCACACAAACAACCAAGTGCCTCGCAATGAGTGCTGAAGGATCTTGGAAAACCCAAAAAATGAATTTCGCACACAAACAACATTACGTGCCTTACAATTTTATTGCCGTAATTTTTTGACGGGCAAGTCACTAGTAAGAAATCTTTTTTACTATAAATAGAGTTTTCCTAGCTTTTCTCTAATATTATGTCTCGCTAAAGAATGTCTTTAAAAATATGCTATTAATTCAATCAAAAGTGATTGTATACTGTAATATTCCAAATTAATTTAGATAGATAGATAGATATGATTTGATGTATTGCAAACTTTAATATGGGAGAATAAGAGAGAGAAACAAACACTGGAGAATTATCTAATGATTGCATATATTATTTTACATTTACAATTTTGTGTGGTTATTCATTTTTAAAGTAAAAAAATACATATAAACAAAAATACCATAAAATATTTTATATATATATATAACATAAAAAAAACTAAAATAAAACAGTTTTGGAACATGAAGTTAGACTCATATGTTACAATGTACCAGTGGTCGCCATTACCAAACCAGTACCCAAATTCCCAGCACTGATTTTCTGTACAAAGTGAGTCCAATGATAAATACTTGTGGCTCCTCACACCCACACAAGAGAGGTCCAAATACCTACTTAGAGTCACCTTAGAAGACCACTTGGAATGAGTCATTCAGAATGGTGGCATCAGGATATTAAGACCAACATGGGGGTACATAGCATCTTAGTCCTCCCTTCCCTGCTCGTGTACCAGCCGCACACACAGGTTACAATCTACGCCGGGCTGAGATCTTTATTATCTGTGAGTAGACTTGGGACAATATCTCTGAGGGGTTGGGAAGCTCAGTAGATGTAATTTAAAAAAAATGTTTTGGAATTATTAATAATGAAACCTGTAGAATGGCTGCATTATGTCATCAAACACAAATGTACATTTCCGATCTCTTGTAAAGTTAGTTTAAGGGAGTTAAGATGTTATGGCTTGAAAATGGTGTATATTAATTCACATACTCAATTTATCAAGTATACAAAAAGTTAAAAAAAAAAGTTAAAAAAAAAACTCTTTCTTAAAATAAATTATTTAAACTTTTAAGGCTCTGCCTATTGGGCAAAGAGTAATGATGTGGTTGGGGAGTGATACATTCAAAAGTTCATGACCGAGTTATCCAAAGCCCTAATGGGGCAACTTGTCCATAATAATGGTGTATTCAAGGAATAAAGATGGGAATAAAACAGGGGCATGGATATAGTACCAAACAAAGCAAAAATTAATGGAAAGTGAATTATAATGTTAGGCAAATATAGTTTAGTGAATACAAATTTGAAGTGTTATTGCAAACCATGACACATATGTTGGAAAAAGTGCATGGCAACTCAACAGAAATTGGGCTTCATAATGAGCCAGCAATTAGTAGATGCACATTAAGCCACATCTTCAAATATTCAAATAGTATAATAAGTATTATTTTTAAGTCTTAATCATTTTTGGTTGACTGTTGAAATCAAAACGTGTGCTATGAGATATACAGTATGTTGTTTGGGACGCAAAGAGAATAGTATTTGTTAATGTCCAAAAATATCCAATCTTCTAAATAAACATAATAAACCTTCTCACCTCGCCCTCTCCCCTACTCAATTATTGTATAAAAACAGAGAATTAGTCTGCACCTGTAGACAGAATAAAAGATGGGTTTATTTGATCTGGCTATGGGCCCTGGTAGTGTAGGCCTGGGTTCCCAGCGGGGGTGGAGTTTTGTGGGCTGTATTAAAAGGGGCAGTTTACCGACTTTGGGCTCTGAGTTTAAGTGGAAACCACATCTGGACCATAACAACAACATGGCTTCCCCAATAGTGCACTCCCTCATGGAGCGATTGAAGAAACAAGTGGCTACTCATGGGGCGGATTGGCTGAAGGAGTTAGTGGCAGCTATCAGCAGCACTGCAGGCCCGAATGCACAAGGGACAACAAACAGCAGCAACGAGGCAAGAGTCCGGCAGCGCCTTGCGCGCCGATCCAGACCTCCAGAGAGGCTAAGCCCATCCGAGGATACCCCAAGGCATGGATGGGCTGGTACTACCCCAAAGAGCCAAACTGGACCGGCCAGGAGGGAAGCGACGGCGAGGAGTGTGGTGAGGCAACTGCACATAGTGATGGAACCCCCGTGCCACCGTGCCAACCCCCCTTAACTGGAGGTGGAGGATCCCTGGAGACATCGGCAGAGTGAGGTTGGCAGCGCAGGTGGGGTAGAGTGGTTTCGGAGCATGGTTTAGGAGCACAGGGGGAGTAGCGACGGGTCGGATATCACTCCGTGTAAGGAGTTCCGTCAGGGAAGAATGGACGCAGATCGCGGAAGGTGAGGAGGGAATCACAGCGACTGTAATGAGCAGGTCTGAAACAACGGAGCAATCAGGAGGAGCAGGCCTGATGTTGCATGACTCAGAGGTTGGCCGGGTGGGCACGGCACAGGGAGGAGGGAAGTTGGATGAGGCAGGCGGAGTTGCAGTACATGGAGGAAAGGCACGCATGAGACCTAAGAGAGGGGGGAAGCAAGATGAGAAGCCCAAAGAAGAGGACAGGAGCACAGCATAAGTGCAAGGATTAGGCAGCAGAAAGCCAGAGGAGCTTCCGCAACAGGCAACATTGCTGCAGGACACCAGGAAGAGAGACTAACGCAGGGGAGCAACGTCAGGGAGCAGTTCTTGCACCAGCCAGGGCAGGCAGGAGAAAGGAGGAGAAAGGTGTGAGCGGTCAGTTCAGTACGAGTATTCAAGATATAGAAGGTCACCAGTAGGAAGGCATTACGGGCGCAGGAGGTCGAGCTCTGCAGGTCACAGGATCAGATACACGCCTTCCCCTACAAGGAGGTCATGTTCGAGAAGAAGATCCCTGAGACATATCAGGGAGAGGGGTGTTCATGTACGGGGAGGAAGGTCTTCCCACCACAAGAATAGGGACAAGGACTGCCTTCCTGGGAAGACAGGAGGGTACAGGCCGTAAAAAGCTACGCATGAAGGGAGAACCAAACAGACAACGTCCATCCAATGAGAAAAGGAGGGAAGCATTGGCAGCAGCAGCACTATCAGATGGAGCTGCCCCTACGTTATTTACTGACAGGAGGCACAGGGGTGAGTACGCACAAAACATGTACAGTATACTAATGCGACACATAACACATTGCAAGGTTTTATGTCTAGTTTAAAGAGTTTATTGTCAGAATTTGAAGGGAATAGGGTGGTGGCCCCTGGGGTGGCATGAGTAGATCAGAATAGGGCGGTTAGCTATTACGCTTTTGGTCAGATCCCAGGCGCAGGTATGGGGGGGATGTTAAGTTTCCTGCGGTGTCGAGCATGATAGTACGGAGGGAGAGCAATCGGGTGTATATTTCTAAAGAAGTGGAAGGAGTAACATCTATTAGGGTGGCAGATACGGCCATGCAGAAGTCGGCCTTATGTTCCATAGGCCCAATTGGTGAGCATGTGTCTAAGGAGATTAGGGAAAAGATTTGGAAAAGGGAGTTCATTGAGATATTTTCACTGTTCCCATTGGAAAATTTTACAGAGGTCAAGCCAGATGACAAAAAGGATGAGGTAAAGAAGGAGGAGGATGAGCGTAAGTGATGGTCTCGTAGAATTCTAATAAAACATTTAGTAAGTGGCTGCAGCCTTACATGATCTTTGCCAGCATAGTGGGTGAAAAAAATCTGGAACATTGCTCTGCGTTGTTTTGTTAATTAGATGAAATTGATTGGTCAGACGGGAGGCCGAGGGGTATGAACCCACGGCAGAGCAAAGTGGAAGGGGAGTGGGTGGTGACCAGAGAAGGAAGCAAAGGATAGGAGTGGTTTCTGATTGGTAGAGAGTGGAGAGAGGAGGGGTTTCAGCAGAAGTTTCTTAAAGAGATGTGTGTGGCAGTGACCACACATGAGCCTAAGCTGGAGCTGTAGGTTAGTTGTGTAACAGTCTATTATTCCCCATTTACCCATAATGTCATCTGCAGACATGGAGTCTCTGCTAGGTCAGATTATGGAGGCTGCAGCTGAAAAAGGCCAGGATTGGCTGTCAGCGTTAGTGGCCTCCATCCCCAGAGTTACCCCTGCTAGCAATAGTTCTCCCTCTATGGTTCCACCTACCCCTCCTCCTATTTATAGTGGGGAACCATCCCCTGATATCCCCAATTCCCCCCCTTTCCCTCCTCCTGGATCCCCCCTCCTTCACCTATCTCCCTCTCCCCCATCCACCTCGGCCATCCTACCTCAAGAGGCCTGGCATCGTCCGTCCAGAAGAACCAGGCCTCCGGCAAGACTGAGCCTTGGTCCATCAGCCCCTTCAGTGAGCCAGCCGGTCCCTCCTGCTGGTCTGAACGATGCTGGGCCTGGAGTGAAGTCGCGGGCAGAGAGGCACGCCGGTGAAACATCTAGCGGGCGGAAGGTACCCCGGTTGGGAGTTGCTGAGAAGGCACAACATGTGGTCCGGCAAAATGAACTGGCATGTGGCTCCAGGAAGCTCGGCGGGATGAAAATGGCGCGACCGGAAGTGACGTCAGCGTCACTTCCGGCGGCCCGGCAGCAAGGAATGGCGCGACCGGAAGTGACGTCAGCCTCACTTCCGGCGGCTCGGCGGAGGACGGCGGAGGCCAGCAGGGACGGCGCTTACATCAGGAAGGGTGAGTTACGGGTCCCGCGGGATCTGAGGTCTGTGATCATCACAGGCACTGGGTCAGCCGCAGCAGTGAGGTCTGATGCTGGGTCTGAGAGGCAGCAAGCCCAGGAAGAGGCAGTGCCACCTGGGGGTGTGGACCAGCCACAACCCAGGGTGGTGGGTATGCTCACTAGGAGCAGGGGGGTCATAGGCCTGGGAAGGGAGCTACCTCGGGGGGGGAGCCAGGGCACTAGAACAGAGAATTAGGAGCCAGCAGCAGGCACCCCCCCAGTCAGATGGATTATTCAGCACCCAGAGGAGCCCAGGGGACAGACGACCTGATGGGGAGGGGCGGGTTAACCCTGTCACAACAAGGCCAGGCGGTAAGGGGTTACAGGCTAGAACCCAAGCTGGGAATGGGCGCAAAAGGGCCCCACTGGTGGAGGGGCCTGGTAGCCGGGTAAGCCAGGCAAGGAGAGAAGTTTCTATAGAGCCCAGGGCTGGAGTGGCAGCTGCAGGGTATTGGGAGGACGCAGAGAGCGACGAGCAGGGTGGGTAGGACACTTCAGCCCCAGACGAGAGTTCGGAGAGTGGGGTAGTAGATGGAGGAAGGCAAGGCAGAAGCTACTCCCCTGGTAGAACTAGGGTTAGGATCAGGAGTGGAAGGCGGCGAGAGGAGACCTCACAGAAATTACACTGCAGGAGGAGTGGCAGGGATGAGCCCCACAGGCTGGAAAGGGCCTTGGGGGGGAGGCAAGGAATGTCTCATGTGTACCAATCACATAGGTCCTCGGCCTTTTATACAGGTTCACAGATGTCATCAGCACGAGCGGCAGCAACACGCCGGCAGAGTGGCGACAACAACCCATCAAGTTCAGTTGCCGCACGGTGGGATGCTATCCCGGCGGAGTTGTGCAGGAAAGCCGCAACACCTAACTCTGGAGGTGAGTGCCTTGCACACGGCTCATGCACACACAGCACAATCAATACAAGGAACACAATCAGACACTATAGTGGAGCTCCTGAGGACTGTGTTGTCTAAGTTAGAAGGTGGGAAGTCAGCGGCGCAGGCATGGGTCCCAGCAACGCTGGTAGATGCAGGAAGGGGGCAGGCAGAGAGGGCGGGGGAGAGCCAGAAAACGGGTAAGACTGACTCGGCATCTATCGTGGTAGCGGATACGGCGCTAGCAGCCCCCACCCTCTGCAGGATAGGCCCTCTGGGAGTTCTCGTAGCACAGGAGCTAAAAGATAGAATATGGAAGCGTGAGTTTATAGAAATATTTTCCTTGCTGCCGCTGGATCAGTACTTTGAGGTTAAGGAGGACTCATCCCGGGATGAGGGCAAAAAAGAAGAGGATGAGAGAAAGCGTAGGTCTAGGAGAATCCCAAAAACCTTCGCGAATTGGTCGCAAGCGTTCGCAATCTTGGCAAGCATAGACGGGGAAAGGAAGCCAGAATATTGCTGTGCTCTATTCAGCTACCAGGACGAAATAGACAGCATCCATAGGACATACGGGGGGATGGCCTGGTGGGCGTACGACGAACAGTTCATTCAGAGGATGGCTGTTAGGGAGGAAATGAGATGGGATGATAGGGAGGTAGGCATATGGATGAAGATAGTCACCCCACTCAGAGCGGCTCAGTCCTTTCGTGGGTCCGGTAATAGGCAGCAGCAGGTCACCAGCTCGGTTAGGAAGGGATGTTGTTTCCTATACAACGAAAGTTCATGCAAATGTGGATCTGCCTGCAGATTCAGGCACGAGTGTTCGGAATGCGGGCATCCACACCCATTGTTCCGGTGTTTCAAGAAATTGCGCGGAACTGCAGGGCAGTCTGAGCCCGTTTCCAAAGGCGAGAACGCCGATCAGGCTAGAAAGGATGCTTCCTTGGTTAAAAATGTACGGTAGGCGTAGAGGGTATGCTAAAAAGGCGGAGTTGATCCGGGATGGTTTTGACGGCGGTTTTTCTATTCCTTTTAAGACTTTTCCTGAGCTATTGTTCGTTCCCCCTAATTTAAAATCGGCAGGTCAGTTTCCCGGCATCGTTAAGGAAAAGATTACAAAAGAACTAGCTTTGGGACGGATGGCTGGCCCCTTTCGGGAGCCACCCGTCCCAAACTTGAGGTTATCGCCATTAGGCGTGGTTCCCAAAAAGGAGCCTGGCAAGTACAGGCTGATTCATCACCTTTCTTACCCCAAAGGGGGATCGGTGAATGATGAGATCGATAAGGACTTGTCAGCGGTTAGGTACACCCCATTTGATCAGGCCGTAAAGCTCGTTCGGTTAGCAGGCAGGGGCGCCCTATTGGCAAAGGTAGACATTGAGTCTGCTTTCAGATTGCTTCCGGTAAACGCGGAGAGTCAGCATCTACTAGGTTGCCACTTTCAAGGCAACTATTATGTCGATTTGTGTTTGCCTATGGGATGCTCTATATCATGCGCGTATTTTGAAGCTTTCAGTTCCTTTGTTCAATGGGTGGTTCAGGTCAAGTCAGGATCCAAGTCCCTAGTCCATTATTTAGATGATTTACTTTTTGTTGGACAAGGGGGTTCTCAGGTATGTGGGGATCTGATGGACGTGTTCATGTCCGTAGCGAAAGACTTTGGGATCCCTATTGCGAGAGAAAAGACAGAGGGTCCATGTACAGTGCTTAGCTTCCTGGGGATTACAATTGATTCAGGGAGGTTAGAGTGTCGTCTGCCGGACGATAAAATAACCGATCTCAGGACCAGAGTGGAGGAAACACGGGGAGCCTGGAAAGTGACCCTTAAGGCCCTTCAGTCTCTGATAGGAAAGTTAAACTTTGCCTGTCGGATAATTCCTATGGGAAGGATTTTTTCTAGGCGCTTGTCGTTGGCGACTGCTGGGGTTAAACAGCCTCATCACTTTATTAGGGTCACCAGGGATATCAAGGAGGATTTAGAAGTGTGGTTAAGGTTCTTGGATTCTTTTAACGGGAGATGTTTTATCCCGGCAGTTCCCGTCAACAACTCGGAGATAGACCTTTTTACGGATGCAGCCGGTAGCGTCGGATTCGGGGCCTATTTAAAGGGGCAATGGTGCGCTGAGCAGTGGCCGCCGGAGTGGGTTTCAATAGGGCTAACTAAAAATTTGGCATTCCTAGAACTCTTTCCTATAGTGATCGCAATGTTTATTTGGGGGGATCAGCTTAGAGACCAGCAGCTGATATTTCATTGTGACAACATGGGGGTGGTTCAGGCGGTCAATTCACTGTCGGCTTCCTCTCTGCCGGTGATAAGATTGATCAGACAGTTGGTTCTTAGGTGCATGCAGTGTAACATTAACTTTAGGGCTAAGCATGTACCTGGGGTTCAAAATGTGATAGCAGATGCGTTGTCCCGGTCACAGTGGGATCGTTTCCGGCAGGTGGCTCCAGCGGCGTCCGAGACAGGAATCCCGTTACCACGCCACTTATGGAACATGGGAGCGTGGAGCTAGGGGAGTTGATAAAGAATTCGCTGGCACCACATGGAGGGGTTATAAGAAAGTGTGGCTGGAGTGGGAAGCTTTTGGGGAAGAATTAGCCAGAAAGAGTGGCGGTGAGGTAAATGATCTGAGTACCCTCATCGCGTTCATGCTGCAGTGCCAGGAGCGGGGAATATCCCCGTCCGTGGTAGGTAGGAAGATAACAGCCCTGGCCTTCATGTTGAAGCTGCAGGGGAGGCCAGACGTCACAAAAAATTTCTGTGTGAGGCAGGCTTTAAAGGGAATGAGACGGGGGACCAAGCGAAAGGATGTGAGGAGGCCTATATCGTTTGCAGTTTTGCAATCCTTATATGGCGAGCTAGGTGGAATTTGCAAATCTGAGTACGAGGCGCTATTGTTTCGGACGGCCTTTTCGCTCGCTTTCTGGTAAGCCGGAACAAGACAGTTATGGGAGGTCTTCAGGATCAGGATGTAGAAGATTTGGGTCATTCACTGGTTATATGGGTTAGGCGGTCGAAGACCGACATTTATGGTAAGGGGTCTGCCATTTATTTGCATCCTATTTCATTCGCAGTCTGCCCTTGTAAATTAGTAACTAGTTTCAGGGTAGTTAGAGGTAAGAAGCAGGGTTCCTTCCTAATGCACGAAGATGGAAGTCCTTTATCTCAGTTCCAGTTCATTTCCGTTCTCAAGTTAACATTGGGTAGAATTGGGCTAACACCATCTCAGTTTGGGTCGCATTCGTTTAGGATAGGGGCAGCAACTGAGGCAGCGGGGTCAGGTATGGGGGATGACTGGGTTAAGAGAATAGGTAGATGGGGGTCTAATAGCTTCAGGTCATATATTCGGCCAGAGTTAGTGACTGGTAATTAAGGCTTTCTTTATGACAGGTTCCACCTGGCAGGTGTGGCTCACGGGTCACTCGTATATTTACTGGACCAGGAAGGAGGCTGGGATCAAGGATGGAGGTTTGCAGCTGGGATTCCCTTCAGATCGGGTGTCACTCCGGTGGTTGGGGGTTAGAGGGCTTAAGTGGCACAAGCTGGTGGAGCATATAGCGGGATATGCCAGAATGTTTGAAGGGCCCGAGGTGCTGTTTGTTCACGCTGGGGGAAATGACTTAGGCAACATGCCAATCAAGGAGTTGATCAGGATAATGAAGCGTGATGTGGAGCGCTTGTTGGCTCTCTTCCCGGGTTTGGTGATAGTATGGTCAGAAATGATACAGCGTAGGAAGTGGAGGGCTCCCATGGATGGGGCAACGATGGACAGGTGTAGGAAGCGAGTCAACAAGGCAATGTTGAGTTTCATTAGGAGGCATGAAGGGATCTCCATAAGGCACGTTGACTTTGAGATAGTTGACGTTGAGGGATATTTTATGAAAGATGGGGTGCACTTAAATCCAATTGGGTTAAATTTGTTTATTTATGCAATTAAGGACAGCATTGCAAGGGCCATAGCTTCGGTGGCGGAACGCACGTGACGTGCGTTTGTGGCGGTAGTGCTTGCCCTTCTAGGTTGGTGAAGGAGGAGGAGCCTCTAGGGGCACGGGGTCCCCTGAGCGGTATTAGGCTAAGTAGGGCGGGCAAGCACTAGTTGGTATATTGGTTAATTAAAATTTGGTTTTGGTTTACCTGTTAAGTCTAATAAAGAAGCTGTGGCCAGTTTTTATACCCAGATTGGTGTCATGTCGTTATTTCAGGTTTGTTGGGCTTTGGGGATATCCCAGGTATGACGGTAACTGGTCAATGAACCCACGGCAGAGCAAAGTGGAAGGGGAGTGGGTGGTGACCAGAGAAGGAAGCAAAGGATAGGAGTGGTTTCTGATTGGTAGAGAGGGGAGAGAGGAGGGGTTTCAGCAGAAGTTTCTTAAAGAGATGTGTGTGGCAGTGAGCACACATGAGCCTAAGCTGGAGCTGTAGGTTAGTTCCCACCCTCCCTCCCTCTTGTTTCGCTATCTTGGAATGTTATTCAAAAAAAAAAATATATATATATATACAAAATAAATAAATAAAAAAAATAAAAAAAAACATGCATAAAAGTTTTGTAAGATATATGGTACGTGTTTTATATGTCACAGCAGGGGGCGGTAGTGCTTGCCCTCCTACGTTGGTGAAGGAGGAGGAGCCTCTAGGGGCACGGGGTCCCCTGAGGGGTATTAGGCTAAGTAGGGCGGGCAAGCACTAGTTGGTATATTGGTTAATAAAAATTTGGTTTTGGTTTACCTGTTAAGTCTAATAAAGAAGCTGTGGCCAGTTTTTATACCCAGATTGGTGTCATGTCGTTATTTCAGGTTTGTTGGGCTTTGGGGATATCCCAGGTATGACGGTAACCGGTCATTGGTTGGCAAAGGTGGACATTAAGTCGGCATTCAGGTTGTTACCGGTCCATCCGGATTCCCATCATTTACAAAGATGTTATATAAACGATTTGTATTTTGTGGACTTATGTTTGCCCATGGGGTGCTAAATTGCATGTGCCTATTTTAGATGTTTAGTTCTTTTCTTCAGTGTGTGCTTGAGCGTATGTCAGGACTTCAGGCGGTGGTACACTATTTGGACGATTTTCTGTTTGTGGGATCGGCTGAGTCTATGGATTGCTGGCACCTACTGTCCACCTTTCAACAGATGGCAGCTTCTTTGAGTTTTCTTGGTATCCAGATAGACACGGAAAAAATGGAATGCAGGCCAGAAGGTCGGCATCTATACAGGATAACGGTCAGCAGTTGGGTTTTCCACAGGAGGCAGCTGTAGTAAAGTGTTTTGGCATTAGGTGTATGAAGTGGGAGCAGTTGGTAGCCACAGTGGTTGGGTATGCCAAGTTATCCCCTCTCCCTGAGATGTTACTTATCCACTCGGTTGGTAATGATTTGGGTTTCATTCCTATAAGGGAGTAATAGTTTCATAATTATTATGAAGAGGGATGTTTTGAGATTAATTGAATTATTCCCAGGCTTGTTTATAATTTGGTCTCAGATTACTCCAAGGTTAAATTGGAGGGCTGCAGTCGATTATAAAAAGTTGGATAAGGTTAGACTTAGAATTAATAAGATCATGTCTTCATTTGTCAGGATGCTGGGGGGGTCTCCATCAGGCATCGAGATCTGGAGACCCCAGAAGAAAAGACATTTTATTCATCATATTTTAATGATGGGGCACACCTCAATGATGTTGGGCTGTCTTTTTTTAATTATTCCCTTAAGGAGGGTGTGCTGCGGGTGGCAGGGGCACTGTATCTCCTTAGGTTGTAACTCGTTTGTATGGTATACGGTACTGTTTGTTTCCAGAGGTCTCTTTGACACGGGGTTCACTGAGACTCTGGGAAGGGATGAGCTCCTTCCACATAGGGGGGTACAGCGTCCTCGGGTTTATGTTTCAATTCTTTAATTAAAGCTGTAGCCTGGTTAATACCCATCTGTAGTTTGAGTCATTTATTTCTAGTTATGGTTTAGTCACTTATGCTCAGGTCAAAGTCCTAGCTTTGCAGAGTTGCACATGTTGCTCAATTCCTCCGCTATTCAGGGCAATGAGCTTGGGAACAGCACCTGCGCATCTACTCACAACTGATCACTATTATAGTGGATCCTTTATTTGTAACACGCCAACATATTCTGTAGTGCTAGGGTAGTGATGTCGCGAACATCAAATTTTCGGTTCGAGAACAGCGGACGCGAATTCCATCAAATGTTCGCGAACGGATGAACATTGGCGAACCGCCATAGACTTCAATGGGCAGGCGAATTTCAAAACCCACAGGGACTCTTTCTGGCCACAATAGTGATGGGAAAGTTGTTTCAAGGGGACTTACACCTGGACTGTGGCATGCTGGAGGGGGATCCATGTCAAAACTCCCACGGAAAATTACATAGTTGATGCAGAGTCTGGTTTTAAGCCATAAAGGGCATGAATCACCTAACATTCCTACATTGTTTGGAATAACATGCTTTAAAACATCAGGTATGATATTGTATCGATCAGGTAGTGTAAGGGTTACACTCGCTTCACAGTAACAGACCAATCTCCCTGTTTAATGCACCGCAAACAACCGCAAACAGTCCCTTTGCACAACCGCAAACTCCCCATTTGCACAAGGTTGGATACCAAGCTAGCCATGTCCCGTTCCTTGTCCTCACTGATGTCATTGAAGGTCTCTTCCTCCACCCAGCCACCAAGGGTCCCCGAAAGGTGACAACAAGCCCCCTGGGACGCCTGCTGTGTTTGGTCTTCCACCTCCTCAAAGCCACCTTCCTCCTCTGACTCCTCTTCTTCAGACTCCTCTCTCTGCGTTGCCTCTGTCTGCGTTATTATAAGGTGTGTATTGTTGAGTAGTACTATTCCTATCGGTTTAATCCCTGTTTACGTCCACTATTAGGGGACGTGTATAAGGCATAGATTTTTGGAACAGGGAGATGGAAAAAGATGCTTGTTCGGACCTCCTACTTCTAATTTGGGGCACTGCATGTGCAATCTAAGGTGCCACCAGATAGGAGTGGTGTATTAAGTTATACTACTCATTCCTATCAGTTTAATACCTGTTACGTTACCTATCAGGGGACGTGTATATGGCATGGATTTTTGGAACAGGGAGATGGAAAAAGATGCTTGGTCGGACCTTCTATTTCTAATTTGGGGCACTGCACGTGCAATCTAAGGTGCCACCAGATAGGAGAGGTGAATTAAGTTGTACAACTCATTCCTATTAGTGTAATACCTGTTACGTCACCTATCAGGGGACGTGTATATGGAATGGATTTTTGGAACATGGAGATGGAAAAAGATGCTTGGTCGGACCTCCTACTTCTAATTTGGGGCACTGCACGTGCAATCTAAGGTGCCACCAGATAGGAGAGGTGTATTAAGTTGTACTACTCATTCCTATCAGTGTAATACCTGTTCCGTCACCTATCTTTCCTCCCAATAGCACATTCTATATGTCATCAACCGGCCTGTGTGTATTTAGAGAACCACACTTTTAGGCCCTTAACCTGGGACAAGGTGGCTTGGCTATCAGAATTGCCTCAGAGCCTTAAAAACTCGCCAACCCCCCTAATCAGACACTCACTATCATACTGGAAATGGGCCAAGAAACACACAGTTTCGTTCCCTGGATCCACCCAAATGACCCCAATTCTTGACCACCCTCAGGCCCCGAAACACATGAGCACAACATCACAACACTGGTGGAGGTCAAGGAAACTAGATAGACTGGGAGACTGGTTAGTAAAGGGCCAGATGCTCACCTATGTGGACATGAGGGACAAGCATGAGCTACCGCTGTCAGAACATTACAATTACTGTAGGCTGAGGCATTTCACACACTCCCTGACCCAGAAACAGGGGACACCGGTCTTAAATTGGTTCTCCAAAATTTGTAAAGATAAACCTCTATCAACATAAAACATTTGTTACTGGTTGAATCGACACTGGGGGAAGGACCGGAGTGGGGGAGCCCTGGAGACCTTCAGAAGCAACCGGCAGCAAAATCATCCCAGGTAAGGAGAGGTCGCTCACTGAAGCCTGCCCTAGGGTAACCCAGGGGTGATTGCCCAGGTTAGATATTGTAAATAATAAGCTAATACTGCTGGAGGGATGATAGCTAATAGGACTATGGTGTTCCCTGCAGATATACTATTTACTATTGTCTGTTTTACCATGTTTTAGGTATCTCTAAAATTGCAATCACATTAAAAAATAAGAAAAATTATTAACCTAAAAAGTAAAAATAAGAAGGAATAACCAGCTAACTTTCACAAAATGTCTTTATTGTAAATATGTATTTTTGCACAACTGTTATGCAAGACTGTTCAAAAATGCTTTATTTTTCATTACATGCTGTACGCCTTCTGACAATAAAAGAATTTAAATGCAAAAATTAGGTATTGTTGCAGCGACCAGAAAAATTGATGTTAGTTTGTGGACCATTATTAACTCAAGGCAGCTCATCTATCAGGCTTTTTTTGAATCGAATGTATCGCCCACTGTCAGTCCCTTCGGGATCCATCATTCATCTTAATAAAGGTGAGGTAATCTAGACTTTTTTGACCTAGGCGACTTCTCTTATCAGTGACAAAACCTCCTGCTACACTGAAGGTCCTTTCTGACAGGACACTTGAAGCGGGGCAGGACAGAAGTTCTATGGCAAATTGGGATAGCTCAGGCCACAGGGCAAGCATGCACACCCAGTAGTCAAGGGGTTCATCGCTCCTCATAGTGTCGATATCTGTAGTTATGGCGAGGTAGTCTGTTACCTGACGGTCGAGTCGTTCTCTGAGGGGTGACCCCGAAGGGCTGTGGCGATGCATAGGACTTAAAAAGCTTTGCATGTCCTCCATCAACAACACGTCTGTAAAGCGTCCTCTCCTTGCCGGAGTGGTCGTGGGAGGAGGATTATGTTCACCTCTTCCGCTGTTAGATTGCCTTTGTGCTGTGACATCACCCTTAAACGCTGTGTATTTATTTTGGTAGTGCTGCATCCTTTCCAACTTGTGGTAATTCGGTAACATTTCAGGCACTTTCTGCTTTTACCGGAGGTCTAGTAGCGTGGACACCCAGTACAGGTCGTTCTCCTTCATCCTTTTTATATGAGGGTCCATCAACAGGCACGACAGCATGAAAGACCCCATTTGCATAAGGTTGGATGCTGAGCTAGTCATGTCCCGTTCCTCGTCCTCAGTGATCTCACTGAAGGTATGTTCTTCCCCCCAGCCACGTACAACACCACTTGTACCAGATAGGTGACAACGAGCACCCTGGGATGCCTGTTGTGGTTGGTCTTCCTCCTCCTCCTCAAAGCCACATTCCTCCTCTGACTCCTCTTCCTCACAATCCTCTTCCAGCGTTGCCGCAGGTCCAGCAAGCGATGCTGATAAGGCTGTTTCTGGCGGTGATGGTGACCACAACTCTTCCTCTTCCTCTTCACGCTCATCTACGGCCTGATCCAGCACTCTTCGCAGGGCACGCTCCAGGAAGAAAACAAATGGTATGATGTCGCTGATGGTGCCCTGGATGCGACTGACCAGGTTTGTCACCTCCTCAAAAGGACGCATAAGCCTACAGGCATTGCGCATGAGCGTCCAGTAACGTGGCAAAAAAAAAATTCACAGCTCCGCAGAGGCTGTCCTAGCACCCCGGTCATACAAATACTCATTAACAGCCTTTTCTTGTTGGAGCAGGCGGTCGAACATTAGGAGTGTTGAATTCCAACGTGTCGGGCTGTCTAAAATCAAGCGCCTCGCTGGCATGTTGTTTCGCCGCTGGATATCTGTAAAGTGCGCCATGGCCGTGTAGAAACGCCTGAAATGGGCACACACCTTCCTGGCCTGCTTCAGGACGTCCTGTAAGCCTGGGTGCTTATGCACAAAGCGTTGTACAATCAGATTACACACATGTGCCATGCACGGCACATGTGTCAACTTGCCCAAATTCAATGCCGACAACAAATTTCTTCCGTTGTCACAAACCACTTTGCCGATCTCCAGTTGGTGCGGAGTCAGCCACTGATCCACCTGTGCGTTCAGGGCGGACAGGAGTGCGGGTCCGGTGTGACTCTCTGCTTTCAGGGAAGTCAACCCCAAGACGGCGTGACACTGCCGTATCCGGGATGTGGAATAGTACCTGTGGAGCTGGGGGGGTGCCGTTGATGTGGAGCAAGACATAGCAGCAGCAGAAGAGGACTCAGCCGAGGAGGTTATGGAAGAGGATGGAGTAGGAGGAGTAGAGGAGGTGGCAGCAGGCCTGCCTGCAAGTCGTGGCGGTGTCACCAACTCCTCTGCAGAGCCACGTATTCCATGCTTGGCAGCCGTCACCAGGTTTACCCAATGCGCAGTGTAGGTGATATACCTGCCCTGACCATGTTTTGCAGACCAGGTATCAGTGGTCAGATGGACCCTTGCCCCAACACTGTGTGCCAGAGATGCCATTACTTCCTTTTGCACAATCGAGTACAGGTTGGGGATTGCCTTTTGTGCAAAGAAATTTCGGCGGGGTACCTTCCACTGCGGTGTCCCAATAGCTACAAATTTTTTGAACGCCTCAGACTCCCCCAGCTTGTATGGTAAAAGCTGGCGGGCTAAGAGTTCAGACAAGCCAGCTGTCAGTTGCCGGGCAAGGGGGTGACTTTGTGACATTGGCTTCTTACGGTCAAACATGTCCTTGACAGACACCTGACTGTGGGCAGATGAGCAGGGACTGCTCAGGGCGAGACACAGAGTGGCGGATGGTTGAGAGGGGGCAAGCAGGGCAGCAGTGGTTGACGTGGCTGAAGATGCTGGACCAGGAGGAGGATGGCGGCTTTGACTTTGTGTGCTGCTTGTACTGATGTGTTGATCCCATAGGCGTTTGTGTTGTGACATCATGTGCCTTCGCAAAGAAGTTGTACCTAGATGGGTGTTGGACTTCCCAAGACTCAGTTTCTTTTCGCACAGGTTGCAAATGGCATCACTGTTGTCATAGGCAGACACACGAAACATTTGCCACACTGCTGAGCTCTGCAATGACGGCATTCTGGTGGTGGCAAAAGCATGCGTTGACTGTCATGCTGTCTGGCTGACCCCGGGTGCCGATGCATGCTGTCTGACTGTGCCACTAGCTACATTCGACAACCTCCCACTGCTTCCAACTCGTCTCCTCCTCCTCTCTGTCTCCCCATCTGAACTTTCCAACTGTTCTTCTTCTCTTATAGCGGGCACCCACTGACGCATCGTCATCATCAACCGCTTCACTTGTATCTGACAACTCAACAAAGGAAGCAGCACCGGGTACATCATCATCATCATCAGACCGTACGTCCATGTGTGTAATGCTGCCTGACTGGGACATATCCCTGTTATCTACATCCTCTGGCACTAATGTTTGTGCATCACTCATTTCTTCCAACGGATGTGTAAATAACTCTGCTGACGGATCAAGTGAAGCGGCTGTGGTGCTAGTGTTGGTGGTGGCGGCAGGCGGGTGAGTGGTAACTGGAGAGGTGCCCGAAGCTAAGCTGGAGGAGGGTGGTGCGTCTAGGTTCTGAGCGGAAGCTGTAGAAGATTGGGTGTCCTGTGTTAGCCAGTCAACCATGTCCTCAGAACTGTTCAAGTTCAGGGTACGTTGCCTCTAAAAACTGGGCATTATTCTAGGGCCAAAGGGAATCACAGCACCACGACCACGACGGCCTGCCTCTGCCTGTCATTTTTTTACGATTAGTGGTACTATGAGTGCAAGCTACTGTGACACCAGATATGAGTCTCACTACGCACTGGCAAAAGTTGGCAGACTAGATGCAATAGGCCTCACAAACGCCTTTAGGCAGGCAACTGATATTCAATCGATTACAGTAAAAAAAAAGGGTTGTTTTATTTCACTGCACACTACGGTTGCACTAGATATGAGTGTCACTGCGCACTGGCAAAAGTTGGCAGACTAGATGCAATTAGGCTTCACACACACGCCTGTAGGCAGGCAACTGATATTCAATCGATTACAGTAAAAAAACGGTTGTTTTATTTCACTGCACACTACGGTTGCACTAGATATGAGTGTCACTGTGCACTGGCAAAAGTTGGCAGACTAGATGCAATAGGCCTCACACACACGCCTTTAGGCAGGCAACTGATATTCAATCGATTACAGTAAAAAAAGGGTTGTTTTATTTCACTGCACACTACGGTTGCACTAGATATGAGTGTCACTGCGCACTGGCAAAAGTTGGCAGACTAGATGCAATAGGCCTCACACACACGCCTTTAGGCAGGCAACTGATATTCAATCGATTACAGTAAAAAAAGGGTTGTTTTATTTCACTGCACACTACTAATGATGTACTTTCCCTACAAAAGGATTTGCATAAATTAGAGAAATGGGCGGCTAAATGGCAGATGAGATTTAATACAAATAAATGTAAGGTTATGCATTTGGGAAGGAAAAATAGCCAAGCAATCTATAATCTTAATGGAGCAAATCTAGGGGTATCAGATATTGAAAGGGATTTGGGAGTACTAGTGGACAACCACCTAGGTAACAGCGCTCAAAGCCAAGCAGCGGCTGCAAAGGCAAATAAAATATTAGCATGTATTAGGAAGGGTATAGAAGCCAGGGAAGAAGATATAATTCTGCCACTATACAAATCTCTAGTACGCCCTCATTTGGAATATGGAGTACAATTTTGGGCACCACCTCACAAAAAAGACATCTTAGAGCTGGAAAAAGTACAGAGAAGGGCTACAAAACTAATAAGGGGAATGGAGGGGCTAAGTTATGAAGAAAGACTAGCAAAATTAAACTTATTTTCGCTAGAAAAAAGGCGTCTAAGAGGAGATATGATTACGTTATTTAAATACATCCAGGGTCCATATAAGGCTTTGTCAAGTGAGCTTTTTGTAGCAAGAGATTTTCAACTGACAAGAGGACATCCGTTGAGGTTAGAGGAAAAAAGATTTCACCTTAAACAAAGAAAAGGGTTCTTCACAGTTAGGGTGGTTAAACTGTGGAATTCTCTACCAAAGGAGGTGGTGACAGCGAATTCGATAGACAACTTCAAAAAGGGGTTAGATATATTTCTGAATAAAGAGGGCATTCAAGGCTATCCTAGATAACTAGCGAAGGAATATTGATCCAGGGAGAAATTTGATCGCCAGTTTCTGGGGTCAGGAAGGAATTTTGCTTTTTTTCCCCCTTATGAGACAATTGGCAAAGTTTCAATGGGTTTTTTTTTATGTTTGCCTTCCTCTGGATCAATTAACAATAATTAACAATTAACAATAATAATAAATAGTCCAAATTAAAAAGATCAATAGAGATCTAAAAAGGTTGAACTTGATGGACTAACTCTTTATTCATTCTCCAATACTATACTATTAATAATTATTTAATCAATAATTTAATTAATAACTAATCCGCATATTGCAGATCAGAGGAGATCTTAACAGGTTGAACTTGATGGACTGAAAGTCTTTTTTCAACCTTAATTACTATGTAACTATGTAACTACGGTTGCACTAGATATGAGTGTCACTGCGCACTGGCAAAAGTTGGCAGACTAGATGCAATTAGGCCTCACACACACGCCTGTAGGCAGGCAACTGATATTCAATCGATTACAGTAAAAAAAGGGTTGTTTTATTTCACTGCACACTACGGTTGCACTAGATATGAGTGTCACTGTGCACTGGCAAAAGTTGGCAGACTAGATGCAATAGGCCTCACACACACGCCTTTAGGCAGGCAACTGATATTCAATCGATTACAGTAAAAAAAGGGTTGTTTTATTTCACTGCACACTACGGTTGCACTAGATATGAGTGTCACTGTGCATTGGCAAAAGTTGGCAGACTAGAAGCAATAGGCCTCACACAAACGCTAGCAGGCAGGCATATGCAATTAGATTACACAGAAAAAAAAAAAAAAATAAAATAAAAAGGGCTTTTTGGGTTGCTGTCCTTGCAGCAAATATCAAAGGAGTCCTTCAGGTGTGTAGTTAAAGCTAAATACACAGACTGGCTATCTATTTCCCTATTAAATCAGCAGAAAAAAATAATAAAATAAAATAAATGATGTTCTAGCCCTAAAAAGGGCTTTTTGGGTTGCTGTCCTTGCAGCAGATATCAAAGGAGTCCTTCAGGTGTGTAGTTAAAGCTAAATACACAGCCTGGCTATCGATTTCCCTATTAAATCAACAGCAGGTAGAATATATCTCCTCTCTCAATGAATGCAGCTACAGAATGATTCTAAAATGGAGGCTGTCATACAGATGGAAGGCTCTGGAAGGGAGTGTATGCTGCTGATTGGCTGGAATGTGTCTGCTGACTGTAAGGTGCAGGGTCAAAGTTTCCTCAATGATAAAGAATAGGAGGCGGACCGAAAAGCGCATTTGTTCGCCGATCGTTGCGAACGCGAACATGCGAAAATCGCCGCGAATAGTTCTCCGGCGAACTGTTCGGGACATCACTATGCTAGGGTCATTATTTTAAATGTTATTCTGAAGGCTATGGGAAGCCAGCGTAGTGACTGACAGAGAGGTGCCGCAGACACGGAACGTTGAGCATGGTAGATAAGTCTAGCGGAGGAGTCATTATGGACTGGAGTAGAGGCAGACAGATGATGGCGAGGGACATCAAGGAGAGAGTTGCAGTAGTCGAGGCGGAATTCGATAAGAGAGTGGATTCGAATTTTAAAGGTTTCTAGTATAAGTGACTTATTTTGGAAATGTTTTTAGGGGAAAATGACAAGATTTTGTGATTGATTGTATGTGAGGAATGAAAGAGAATGCATGATCCAGTAGATCCCCAATACAGAGGGAGGTGGGAGTCATGATGGCATTGTCAACAGTGAGAGTTATGTGAGGAGTTGAAGCTTTGGAATCCAATAAAGAAAATTAAGTAATTTCTTGATATGAATCTAATGAAGCAAGAAATGTGTTTCCTGACTCGTACTACAGTTGCCTTAGAGGTCAAGAGATTTCAATACTGTAACAGTAATTTCTCTTAAGTGGTTTAATTGTCTAAGGTTACTTGCAAATTAGCATAATTTCATAATTAGACTCCCCCTAAACGCCTAAACCATGGGTCAGTGCAGAGGAGTTCAAACATGTACCATGCACTGATCCTTCACTAGAGAAGGCACGAGGCAAGGATAAATATATATGGGAATGTGGGCTACTATACAGAATTGGTATACCTAAAGATACAATTAGGGGAAAGAAAAACAATTGTTATATATGCCAAGTTAAAGAAATGTAGCTCATTACATTCCTCTAGTGAGGCACATGGAAGTTATATGAACCTGGCAATGATTAAAGATATATCTAAGTTTCCCTGTGTTCCCTTTTTCTAATCTAACACTTGCTGCTTAAATCAGAAATACAAATTACACTCATTCTATACATACACAGATTTATTTTATTGAAAAATAAAATGTGTTTTCCACACCCCTAGAGCTTTTCACATAGGCACAGTGTACCTTCAAATAGAAGCAATGCATTTTGGTATGGATTTTAACTCTTTACTAACCTTCAAGTCAACAGCAGCAAATACAAAGATCACACAGCAATACCTGGCTCTTCATGCTTCCTTGTGCAAGTGGACTACACATTCCATGATTCCTTGCTACACTAACTGTCCTCATAGATGGATACAATGTATTAGCTGCTTGGGATTGACCAAAACAATAGGGTAAATGTAATAATGTTTATTTTTTTTTTAAATAAAATTTTTTATTGAAAGGGATACAAAGTAAGGACAGGCATTAGGTACATTAACACATAAGATTTTCTATAAACATATATACCTCGTGGTCAAATTACTAGTATCTCCTTCCAAGTTTTTATTTTTAACTTTTCCCATTATTAAATAGTTATTTAGGTCCTATAATTTAAGCAAGGGAAGCATGAACAAACAGAACTTATTTACATAGAAACTGAAACTTTAGATAAACAAACATGTAAATAACTATGGAGATAAGGGAGGAATCCCTAGCTCAGGTTTAGTTTATACAATTATGATGCATACATTCACCTCCTGTGTTGCGTTCCAGGCGAACCAGTCAAATCAGAGCCTCCAGGACCAGACTTCGAGTCTCCTCCACTCCAAGCCTTTTTTTGGCCTAGTTCTGTTTTGCTTTTGTTATAGTGCTATCAGTGAGCCCATCAGGGCAAGGGGAAACCTAACGAAGACTCTAGCCAAGGCCTCCAGGTTTCTTGGAACGGAGCCAAAGTATCTAGAATAGCAGATGTTAACTTTTCATTTATTGCTATGTAATTTATTTTTTTAATAACCTCTTGCACGCTTAGCTTTTCTGACTTCCATTGGCTGGCTATGTGTACTTTGGTAGCGGCGGCCATTATCTGGAATAGCCTATTCTGTTTTTTTGATAAACTAGAGAGTTTAACCCCTAGTAGGCAGGATTCCATAGTGGCTGTGACTCTTATACCAAATAACTTTGTTGCCATTAATGCTATCCTTTCCCATAAGTCATGGACTTTCTGACATAGCCACCAGGTATGGGCGTGGTCTCCTATCTGTGAACAGCCCCTAAAGCAGTTACTACTCACTCTGGGATCATATTTGTTGAGTTTGTCTGGGGTGCAATATATTCTCTGGAGAACTTTTATAGATGTCTCTATGTGCGAGCAGTTACTTGTCGCCCTGCGTAGGTTGGAGAATGATTTCTGCCATTTTTTCCAATCCCATTCACCTCCTAGCTCCCTTTCCCACTTACAGATATATGATGGTTTTTCTGTATTATTTGATTTAGTGAATGTGTCATATAAAGTGCCTAATATTCCTTTCGTTAAAGGCAGAGTTTTGCAGATTACCGAGAACCAGGAGGATTTCGGGGGTCCAAATTTTTTAAATGCTTCACAGGCCCAGCTTCTTATTTTTAGATAGTTATAGTGTTCCCCTGGGGGGAGGGTATGTCTTTCTTCGAACTGTCTCAGGGTCATCAAATGATTCCCGTTAAACCAGGAGCCCAACTTATCTAGTTCTCTGGAAGCCCACCAATGTTTTGACATAGTACTCATGGAAGCCCAGATACCTTGTGAAGAAAGGACCGACCAAAGGGGAGATGTACCTATGCCCAGTTTGTTCTTAGATCTGGCCCATTTCCAAGTTGTTAAATTTAGGTTTATTATGGGGTTTGGGTGAGTTCTTATCGGGGCCATTTCTTCAGGAACCCTAATTAGTGTGTCCCAGCTATGTTGTTGCATTTGCTGTTGTTCCAAGAAGGCCCAGCTCGGCTGATGTCTGACTGAATGTATTTGTGGTAGTTGGGATAGCCTGGCCGCTTTAAAATAGTTTCGCAGGTTTGGGCAAGATAGTCCCCCATCTTTGCTATGTCTAAACATTACTTTCTTGGGGATGCGGGATTTTCTGTTGTTCCATATGTATCTAAAGATGTTGGACTGGAACCGGTCTAAGTCCTGTAAGGAGATTGGTATAGGGAGCGTACGGAAGAGATATAGAATCCTTGGAAGGATGTTCATTTTAACTGCCGCTATTCGGCCGGTCCAGGAGAGAGGGCAAGTCCTCCATCTAAACAAATCTTCGTTTAGTTTTTTGTACATGGGGGGGTAATTGGCCTTATATAACTCGGAAATTTTAGGTGTGATGTTGACCCCCAAGTATTTTATGTGCTTGGTGGGCCACGCAAAGGAAAATAGGGATTTCAAATGATCTATGTCGCCCTGTGCCATGTCTACACTCAGAGCTTCCGATTTCCCTAAGTTCAGCCTAAGCCCTGACACCCTACCGAACTTGTCAAGAGTTGACATCAGTGCCGGAATGGAGGCCCCGGGATTTGTTAGGGTGCATAGGATATCGTCTGCAAAGAATGAGCATTTGTAGTGCTGCAGCCCCACCTGAAGCCCTTGGATTTCCCTATCCGCTCTAATGAGTTGCGCTAGGGGTTCCATGACTATGGCGAACAGTAGGGGTGAGAGTGGGCATCCCTGTCTCGTTCCTCTCTGTATGCTAATTTGGGCTCTGTGATCGCCTGGCAACCTCAAGAAGGCTGTTGGTGCTTCGTAATATGTGCGGAGTAAGGTGATAAACTGGCCCCTAAAACCAAATTTGTCCAGGGTTTTAAACAGAAACGGCCATTCAACTGTGTCGAAGGCTTTCTCTATATCTAGAGCTAGCAGGCACATTGGAGAGTTGTTTTTCCGCGCTAGGTATTGGATGTTAAGGATACGTCTGACATTGTCCCCTGCCTGTCTATGGGGTATAAACCCCGCCTGATCTTTGTGGATAATTTCTGGCAGGAACTTGGAGATTCGAGTTGCCATTATTTTGGCCATTAGTTTGACATCCCCATTCAGTAAGGATATGGGCCGGTAGTTCTTCACCTCCAAGCTATCCCTACCTTCTTTTGGTATGACTACCAGTTCCGCTTGATTTAGCTCCGGGGGCATTTTTTCCCCTCTCATGATAGCATTAAATAGGGATGTCAGGTAGGGGTTTAATAGCATTTCAAATTTTTTATAGTATTGGTTGGAATAGCCGTCTGGCCCTGGGGATTTACCTATCTTAAGGCTATGAATTGCTGTTCTCACCTCCTCTTGTGAGATATCTAGGTTAAGACTATTTACTTGTTGTTCACTTAATGAGGGGAGATCTATGGTACTTAGAAAGGAGTCAAGGTCCAACCCCTCTGCGAGTTTCCCAGATGAGTAGATCTGCTGGTAAAAGGTTTGGAACTGCTTCTGTATATCCCTAGGGCTGCAGGAGATTAAGCCATCTGGCTTCCTGATTTGGGTCACTCTAGACTGGATCTCTTTAGCTTTCAGCCTCCTAGCCAGCATTCTGTCTGGTTTGTTAGCTTTCCAATAATATAGGTGCCTAGTCCTCCTCATAGCCTTCTCTGTATGGGCAGAGAGTACTCCATCTAGTTCTATCCTGACTTTGTTGATTTGGTCACGGATCTTTGTGGAGGGACAGTTTTGATTGAGTTTTTCTAGGTTGTTGAGGGTGGATGTTAAATCCTCCTCTTTCCGTCTGAGTGCCTTACGGTGCTGTGCTGATAGTTTGATGCAGCAGCCCCTTATATAAGCCTTATGGGCTACCCAAATCCAGCCTACTCCTGTATCAGGAGAATCATTCAGCTCGAAGTACTGCCTAATGTCTCCCGCTAGGGATGCTAAGCTGCTGGGGTCTGACAGAAGGTGTTCGTCGATCCTCCAGCTCCTAAATGGGGATAGGTTAGGGCCTAACGTTAATTTAATAGCTACTATTGCGTGGTCAGACCAGGGGCAGGGGACAATGTCAGATTCTCGGATATTATCAAAAAGTAGTGAGCTTGTTAGGAATGTGTCAATCCTCGAGTAAGTGCCGTGCGTGGGCGAGTAGTATGTGTATTCCTTATTATCCGGGTGTAAGCCTCTCCAGGCATCCACTAAGCCCATTTTGGCCATTAGCTGCTTAATTTGGCTCCGTTTTTTTGAGAAGCTAGAGTCCTGGGCGTGTCCTGATCTGTCTAATGCTGGATCTAGGGTCAGATTGAAATCCCCCCCAATCACCAGTTTGCCTAGGTCTAGTGTGTCTAACTCTCTTAGCGTGTTAATCAGGGTTTGGTGTGGTGAGTTTGTGGGGGAGTATAGGGAAAGTAGGGAGATTCTTTGGCCTGAGACTAAGCCGGTGACCAAAACATAATTCCTCTCTTTGTCTATTCTAGTATGTTCCGGGGTGAATGGGAAGTGCTTATGTATCAGGATAGCTGCCCCTGCCCTCTTCGTTGACTGAGTGGCCATGTACACTGTCGGGTATTCCCCATGCAGATATTTTGGTTTACTCTCGTGTGTGAAATGAGTCTCCTGCATGAAGATAACCGAGGGCCTCAATCTTTTGTATTGCCTAAAGGCTTTCCTCCTCTTAAAGGGGGAGTTGAAACCCTTAACATTGTGAGTTATGAATGTGTACTGTGAGCTACTCATTGTGTTTTGGTGGATAGGAGTGCATGGTCTGCCTGGCTACCTTTTATTCCTTGTCCGACGTCCATTCCTTGGTGGCCGGGGGCGGGTGGAGGCTTGGAGGGGGGATTCTGGTGCTGGAGACTCCGTCCGCTGTTAGGCCAGAGGGAAGCAGAAAGACACAACATTAGATTTACAATTGACCAAGTTCCTTCAGTCCCAGAAATGTTTTCATGCAAAAAAATGTTATCATACGCTACTGATTATCCTCTGTCAGATGCATTCAAAATCCAGGAAACTTAAATATCCCAAACCTTGCCTGGCCTAAATCAAGATATGGTCAACTTCTGTAATAAATGAGATTCATGCCAGTGGTTTAGGAGCAGGGGCATTGGAACCTGTGTTTCTTTACACCCATTAACCATTATACATTCCCATTTCCTCTGCATGGCCATCAATATCATAGGGCCCCAAGCTCATCCACCACAAGAGGTACTTTTAGACTGTTGTTGATTATGACATTAGGTAACCTGATGCAGTAGTTATCTCCCAAATCCCTGCTTTAATGTAACTGAAGTTCTCAAAAGATACTGTCAGATTGAGGCACCCAATACATGTCTTTATTGACCCAGTACCTATGGCAGATTTGTGGCATTAGGCTCCTAAAGTCTTCTGCCTACCACCCCCAAATGAATGGATTATGAACAATCTTATGGATATCTCAAAAATATGTTATAGGTCTTTGAGGTTTAAAAGAAGTAATGGGAGAATTTCCTCCCACACCTGCTTGTCTATTATTATTATTATTATTATTATTATCTTTATTTATATCGCACCAACATATTCTGTAGCGCTGTACAGGGGTTTAGTACATGGCAAAAAACATACTTAACACCTTATAAAGAATGGAGGCCCCTGTTTTTGAGCATATAATCAAATGTACATAGTGCTTGTTTCCAAGACACGGACACACAATTGAAAACTCACAAACTTACAATCCAAGGGTTTAGGTGTGATACAAGAGGGTGACAAATGCAAAATGGCAACATGAATGCAATTTGTTTAGTCAATTGGAGGGGTCTGTGTGTTGTACTGTAGATTGTGGGTGGTAATTATAAAGGCTGAAGGTGATAAGATGTTTTAAACAGGTGTGTTTTTAGTAATTTTTTTAAGGTTTTGAGGCAGGAAGATAGTCTAATGGAGCGGGGCAAGGAGTTCCAAATAGTAGGGGCAGCACGAGAAAAGTCTTGAAGACGGGAGTGAGAGAAGGTGATGAGAGAGGAGGAAAGAAGAAGGTCGTTAGCAGAACGAAGGGGGCGGTTGGGAGAGTATTTTGAAACAAGAGCAGAGATGTAAGGGGGTGCACTGTTGTTGAGGGTTTTATATGTTAGGGTCATGATTTTAAATGTGATTCGGGAAGCTATGGGAAGCCAGTGGAGTGATTGACAGAGAGGAGCTGCAGACACTGATCGTTTGGTATTGAAGATGAGTCTAGCGGAGGCGTTCATTATGTATTGGAGGGGAGACAGACGAGAGATGGGGAGGCCAGCAAGGAGTGAATTGCAGTAGTCGAGTCGAGATATGATGAGAGAGTGTATTAGAATTTTAGCTGTGTCTTCTGTAAGATAATGACAAATTTTGGAGATTTTTTTAGGTGAAACTGACAAGATTTTGTTATCTATTGGATGTGAGGAATAAAAGAGAGGCCGGGATCCAGTAGAACCCCAAGACAACGGGCCTGGGAGGTGGGAGTGATGATGGTGTTGTCAACAGTGAGAGATATTTGAGGAGTGGAAGCTGTAGTAGAGGGTGGAAAGATTAGGAGTTTAGTCTTAGACATGTTGAGTTTGAGTTGACGGGCGTACATCCAGGAGGATATGCTAGAGAGGCAGTTGGAAACTTGACCTAAAAGAGAGGGGGATAGATCCGATGCAGAGAGGTAGATTTGAGTATCATCTGCATAGAAATGATACTGAAATCCAAAGGATTTTATGAGGGTGCCAAGGGAGGAGGTGTAGATGGAGAAGAGGAGGGGGCCTAGGACAGAACCTTGGGGAACGCCAACAGACAGAGGGAGAGGTGAAGAAGAGGTGCCAGAGAAGGAGACGCTAAATGTACAATCTTTTAGATGGGATGTGAACCATGAAAGAGCTGTGCCCTTGGTGCCAAATAAGCGGAGAGTTTGGATTAGAAGAGGGTGGTCAACTGTGTCGAAGGCAGCAGAGATATTCAGGAGAATTAGAATGGAGAAGTGACCCTTTGATTTGGGGTTAGCAAGTCATTGGTGACTTTTGTGAGGGCTGTTTCTGTTGAGTGTTGGGCACGGAAACCAGATTGGAAGGGGTCAAGAAGGGAATGGGAGGAAATAAATTGAGTGATTGTAAAAAAGCCGCTCAAGCAGTTTAGAAGCCAGGGGAAGTAGTGAGATAGGGCGATAGTTGGAGGCAGAAGCTGGGTCAGATGAGGGCTTCTTGAGAATGGGTGTAATTATGGCGTGTTTTAAGGAGGATGGAAACCTGCCAGTGTTTAGGGAGAGGTTGAATATATGTGTGAGAGCTTGGATATGTGTGGTGGATAGGGGAGGGATTAGCTGTGATGGAATAGGATCATGTGGACATGTTGTAAGGTGAGAGGTTAATAATAAAGTAGATACTTCATCCTCGGTTACAGGGTCAAAGGAATCCATAGTGGAGGAGGGATTGGGGAAGGGTAAGTGTTGGGTGTTGACAGTTTGTTGAGAGGATGGTGGGATAGGGCCAAGCTGGGAGGAGAGCTCACTTCGGATGGTTTCAATTTTATTTTTCAAGCGGTTGGAAAAGTCATCAGCAGTGAGAGAGGAAGGGGCAGGAGGTGGGGGTGGGAAAAGGAGGGTGTTGAATGTAGCAAATAAATGTTTAGGGTTGGAGGACAGGTTTCATATTAGTGATGAGAAGTAGTGTTGTTTGGCAAGATTGAGGGCAGAGAAGTAGGAGCGCAAGGTAAACTTGTAGTGGAGAAAGTCTGCTGAAGTGCGAGATTTCCTCCATAGTCGTTCTGCAGTGCGTGAGCATCTCTGTAGATAGCGTGTTTGTGTGGTGTGCCATGGTTGTGGGTGAGAGCGAGGACGTTTGCTTGTGATTATGGGGGCAAGAGAGTCAAGGGTGGAGGTTAGAGTAGCTTTGTACTGTGAAGTGGCGATGTCAGGGCAGGCAAGGGTGGTCAGGGGGCTGAGAAGGGGTTTTATTATGTTTGAAAATTGTTGTGGGTTGATTGCTTGCAGGTTTCTGCGTGTTCTGGTGGCAGGATTTGAAGAAGGGTGGTGAGAGGAAGATGAGGTGAGGTTGCAAGTTAGCAGGTGATGGTGTGAGGTGACCCAAGAGTCCACACAGGGTTCTCCCTTTGAACTCTTATATTGTCAGTGGGTGAAAGGGCCTTTAGATCTATTTTGTGAAACCTGGGAGAGAGAATATGATCAGGAGGATATTCCTGTAGTGCCATATATGCTGGCTTTTTTATACAAATTAGAGACTCTAAAAAGTTGGTAAGGGAACATTTTAGGGCAGCTCAGGTTAGATAGAAGAGCTGGCATGGCAGGCAAGCTAGAGATCAAGACTTGGTAGTGGGTCAGGAACAAGATGTAAACATCAAAACAAGATGTAAGCTTCCTGGAGAGGCCCTATAGACTTAGGAAAAATCTCAGAGACACTTCATATATCCTAGAGATAGAACCACACCAAGACATGCAGAGAACAGTGGACATCAATGCATATCAGAGCAGGGAAAGGTTAAGAGTTGTCCTGTACCAAAAATGATATCCCTTTGATCAGGATAAGTGGTGTAACTGATACCCCTTTAACCATTGCCTCAGTTAACAGCAAATTAGTATAGCTTCCTAGTATGATCCCTCAATTTAAACTCCCCACAAACTTTTATAAAATCATTTCAACAAATCTGGCTGCTTAAGGAAAAATACTATAGTGGTCCAATCTGGATCAACCGTATCACCTTAAAAAACATATCTGGCCCTAAAAGGGGCATATGTGTAATGTGAGCAATTCACACATATCCCAGACTAGCACTTCACCCTTACAACAACCCATCCTGAGACAAACCGATGACATAGCACATAGCCCTATCACTTACTAACTTAACATCAGATAGTCATGTCCACCTCACATTGTCACGGCCAGACTATCTGGCGCTGGACTATCCCCTTTGGAAACCCTGTAGCTCCTTCTTCATCTCGAGAACTTCCCAGGCAACCAATCCCCATTGAGCCTCACCCTCTGTGATTGATGGACCCCGCAAATGGGTAGCCAATAAGAGGGGTGTCTATTATATAAAGATAACATGATACGTAATTTTAAATGATCAAAGTTGATGTACTAGGCTTGCATGTAAATAATAATCCTTAGTTGGACTGTGTTTCTCTCCTAGTGACTCACTTTTTTTAATAAAGTGATTTTGAGTTTGAAAACTGGAAATTATCTTCCACAATGTTGGTGCCATTACTCAGATTTCAACATTTAGTGCACACAGCAATAGCTCCCAAATCTATGAAATGCATCAAGTTATCCAATTTGGCTCACAGAGGTCTCTTTTCACACAAAATTCCTTACAACAAATACATTAGGTTCACGTTATAAATACGTTTTCATAGTCAGCAAGCTTTTTAATTATATAATATTTATTAGATATTTAAATGGCTTATTTAGACCTCCTTTGTCTCAATGCTGATTTCACATCTTTATTTTTTAAGCTATAAATTATTGGGTTTAGCATGGGAACAGCAGCTGTGTTGAAGAGCGATACATATTTGCTGGAGTTCAAGCTGTTCTTAAGGTCTGGTTTTACATATTGGCAGATGAGAGTCACATAGAGAAGCACGACGACTGTGAGGTGTGAGGAACACGTGTAGAAGGCTTTACGTCTTCCAGTGTTGGATTTGATCCTCAGGATGGTGATGATGATCAGTACATAAGAGACAAAGGTGAAAAGAGGTGGACAGGTAGCAAGGGATGTTGTATTAATAAAAAACAAAAGATTTAACAAACTAGTGTCACTACACGTAAGATTGGTGAGAGGACCAATGTCACAGAAAAAGTGGTTGATTTCCCTGGATAAAAAGCAAGTAAAATTTGATAATATAATAAACGGAGGTATACTCTCAATTAAACTCCAAAGCCAACAGGCGCTGGCCAACAGGGTGCACACTCTCCAGTTCATGACCATTTGATAATTCAAAGGTTTATAGATGGCAACATACCTATCATAACTCATGACCGTCAATATTAACACTTCACAAGTTGCAAATGATGCAAATAAACAAAACTGTGTAAAGCAACCAAGACGAGAAATGGTTTTATCCTGTAATAAAAAGCTAGTAAATACTTTATGTAGAGTGACAGTAGAAGAGGAGATGTCTATTGTTGCCAGGTTCCCAAGAAAGAAGTACATGGGAGTGTGCAGGTGATGATCCAGACAGATGAGTAGAAGAATGGTCATGTTACCAACAAGAGTGATTAGATAAATGAGCAGAACCAAAAGGAAGATCGGACATTGAAGCTCAGCTACATCAGAGATCCCTTTAAGTATGAAATAAGTCACCAAGCTTTGGTTTTTAGGATCCATTATTATTATCAATAGATTCTTGGAAGAAGAAATGTTGTACTTATTAGTATGATCATCAGTATTTGCTATTAAAGCACAGCAAATCTCATAGCACTAGGGGTGCAATACACATAAGACGGTGATAAGACGAGGCAGAACATTTATAAATACACGTTGGCATATAAACAGATAAGAAATAAAAAAGTAAAATGATAGTATGAGAAGGTAAAGAGAAAATGGCGTTGGATAGAGATATGCTAAGCCAATGGTTGGGTAAAGATAATTGTTGAAGCTATGTACAACAAAATTCAAAACTCATATTGGATAAGGAAATTATTGTATTTTGATGGTCAGCCAAAGACCTCAATGTTCACGTTGGAACATACATTGTGGGAAGCTTCTTCAGGTAGTGTGGTCATGCAGAGCTTCATATGAGGCCAAGCCACAAGTCAAGTACTGGTTAGTTGGATATTACTCTTGACAGTCTGTATATTGTGATATTTTTTAAATGTAACAATAGCAGTCCAGTCTTAATTAAGCAAGAGGAGATTCTAGCACTATCATGTACTTTATCTGAGTTACATTTTCCTGAAGGTAAAATTGAATATTTAATCATGGCTGACTCCAGCATTTTTAATGATTGACTAAAATTTAGAGCTTCCAGATAAGGAATCCATGGAGTGAGTCTCCAAGTTAACATTCAACTGGTGATTGCTGAAAGCAGCTGTCGATATTTGAACATAATATACAGTAGTTATTCTTTTGAATTTACTTTCAATCACTTGACACTTTTGGAGCTCTTCTAGAGGTTTGCATCACCCTGATTATGATATGAGGGTTCCCTGGTTGTCCAGTGGTTAAGATTTGGAGCTTTTAACGATGAGACCTGGGTTTGTTTCCAGCCAGGGAACCAAGAGATCACACCATCCTGAAGCCAAACATGGATGTGCCTGGTCAGTACTTGGATGGAAGACCGTCTAGGAATACCAGGAGCTGTATACTGTGGAAAAGGAACTGGCAACCCACTCCATTATCTCTGCCATGAAAACAGCATGGTGTGTTGTGGTCCATGAGGTAATGGAGAGTCAGACATGACTGAACGACACAAACACAATTATAATATGAGACACCCAATTCAGATTTTAAGACGTTCCTTAATTAATCACTCAATTGATCACTCATATTCCCTTAGGTCGCACGTTCTTCTTAACAATATATAATGACATACATTTTTCACCAGATCCATATATAGCCCTATTAAACAGAAATATTTAATTTTTAAGTCACCAAGTAGGTCTTTCACTTAGTATTTACAAACAGCAAAACACATTAATAATGATAAATCCAATTAAAAATTAAAATAATTATATTTACGAAACGTCAATATCAGCTGGATTAAAACACTGAATTTAATGAATTACAATGAATTAATAACATGCTATGTATATAATTACGCTTTGTTTTACTTTTTAAAACTGCTAAAAATAATGAAAATGAAACAGATAAAATATAAAAACATAAAAGAAAGATATTTTAAGAAAACATGGAAACGTATTAAATGATGATAATTTCCTTATTCAAATCCAAAATTGAAGATCTGAAGTGTAATTTTGGAACATGAGGATAGACCCATGTGGCCGCCATTCCCGATCCAGCACCCAGATCCTCAGCACTGTTTTTATGGAAGTCAATGAAACAAGGGAGGTACAAATACCTACTTATAGTAACCTGAAGATCCCACCGGGAATGAGTCCAGCACAATCGTGGCATCAAGATATTGAGACAAATACAGGAACAGAAAGCATTTTAGTCCTCCCCTGACTACTCTTGTACCAGCCGCACACACGGGTTGCAATCTACACCGGGCTGAGCTCTTTATTATCTATGAGTAGACTTGGGACAATATCTCTGAGGGGTTGGAAAGCTCAGTAGTAATTAAGAAATATTGTTTTGAATTATTAATAATGAAAGCTGTAGAATGGCTGCATTATGTCATCAAATGCAAATTTACATTTCAGATCTTATTGGAGATTTGTAAAGTTACTTTAAGAGAGTTATGATGTTATGGCTTGAAAATGATGTATATTAAACCACATACTGAATTTAGTATGTCTAAAAAAAAAGTTAAAAAAAAAATCTTTCTTAAAATAACTTAGTCTAACTTTTAAGGCTCTACGTATCACATATATAGTTGTGAGTGTACGGGCCATTGCTCATGCTTGCGGGCTCGCGAAGCGAGGGCAGCGGGCAAGGGCCTCAGTCGCTGGCATGGAGCACCGAAGGCGCTCCATGCCAGCAACTGCAACCCTCGCAAACTTACGACCCTCGCAAACTTTTACTCACAACGCAAACAACATACGACACACGTTAACACACATTACGACCCCGCAACACTCGGACGCAACTCGCGAACATTACAAGATTCAAAACACAATACATACACACAGCACATACATAAAAACTTACCTACAGCAACAGGGAGCATCCAGGACCTCAAAAAAACAACTTACACCTTGATTTCACTCAAAATAAAAGAGTTTACACACTAAAAAATGTCATAAGCGACAGAAAATATGGCCGCCAAGGAAAACGAAAACGAGGCTACACACGCAAACACCATACGAGACACGTTAGCACACATTACGACCTCGCAAAAATCGGACGCAACATGCCAACATACAAACATTTAAAACACAATAAATACACACAACACACACATAAAAAGCTTACCTACAGCAAGAGAAACCATTCAGCACCTCAAAAAAGCAAGTTACACCTTCATTTAAATAAAAATAAAACACTTTAGACACTAATAAAATCGCTAAGCGAGAGAAAAAATGGACGATGAACAAAACGAAAACGAGGCTACAGCACTCTCAACACAGAAAACACCACAACACATTCGCAAAACACCACAAGAAACTCGCAAAACACCACGAAGCACCTACGGATAATCCGCGAAGACGCATACCACAGATAACCCGCCATTTTACGCCAATTCGGAAGCACGCTTACACAGCAGCTCCACACCACTAATGCTGCAGCAACCTCAAAACACATTGACAGCTCTTCAACACAATGCTTCAAAATAGGTAAAGTATATTCATTTATTAATGTATTATATATTTCATTATTACACACCAAACAGCATTAGCTCACTTACAATTTCATTGCCGTGATTTTTTGACGGGCAATTCGCTATTTCTACATAAAGTTTAAGGTAGTTATGATGTGGCTGAGGAGTGATACATTCAACAGATCATGGCCAAGTTATCTAACACCTTAATGGGACCAGTTGACCACACTGAGAAATGAAGGGCCCCCTGGGATTGGTGGGAGCGGGCCCTTGACCTGGCAGGACCAGGGTATAGAACAGGAAGTAGCTAGCTGGATGGTGGTGTCATTTATAGGCTCTTTGGGGACATCTGTGCCATTATCCTCCCAGCATCTTTCTTTCTTTCTTTCATTCTTCTTTCTTTTCCTTTTCTTTTGTTGTCCCCCTTTCTTCTTTCTTTCATTCCTCCCCCCCCACCCCCCCCACCCCCTCGATGTTGCCTGGATAGGAGGTTGTCTGCTGGGGACAGGCCAGCTTGAGGAGTCGGCGGTAGGAGGTGAGCCAGCATCCCTCGGCGGTCCCCCAGGCTCTGAAGCATAGCATGACATAATCGGATGGCGCAGTGAGCCCGGAGGATCATGGGACATGTTGTTTCTCCCTGCAGACAGGCTTTGCAGTGCCAGAAGAGCGCTGACAGCCTACAGAGATCTACAGCTCATAACCAGACTATCAGTGAGGAGGTTAATGCCCAGACAGCCTCCCACACAGGCAATGTTTCAGCTCAACTGAACCAAGCACAACAATTGCACCAAGCAATTCCCATTTTAATAGCTCATCTTTGTTAAGCCTTGGACTGGGGGCATTTCTTAAAAGGACAGTACCCCTTGGGTTTTGAACAACTCCCCCCCCCCCCCCCCCCCCCCCCCTGTCACAATTTACAGAAACACAGTGGCGGTGTGGCTGTGGTATGGTGAGTGTAGGGAACCTGGTCCAGTTATAATGGGGGCCTAACTAAAAAGATACATATAGTTTGAGCTATTTTGTTGACCCATACAGGTACCTACCCATGTAAAAGGTTGGAAAGGGTCCCAAATTATTTACACAGGGTCCTTCCTATGTTCGTTAGCTTCAGTCTGATCTATAAGGTCTGCTGCCTGAGCAAACAGGCCTTATAGATTCCACAGAGGGGCATACAGCTAGAGTTCTCCAGCTAAGGCAAAACCCCATAATTCTTATGCCCAGGTGAGCATGACACTTCCCCAACTGGGGAAGGGGATAGATGGGTATAAGGGCCCTATTAATACAGGCATCCCTGCCCAGCATAGGTATTTCTACTGACATTGGGTAGATAGATGTCTTTAATGGATCAATGGATGCATTTCAAAATACTACAGCCTTGTGCCAAGTGAGCAGCTGACCTAAAGATAGGAGGGTCAGTTAATGATGGTTTACAAGGAGTCAGTGTACACAGTGGGAGGTTTTGACACCAATACACTGGGGGATCCATACCCACGTTGATGAGAGGCAGTAACCTCAAAACAGCTGTATGTGGGTAGGACTCCTACCCTGTGTATAATCCATTCTGAGCTTTGATCAAGCTGTGTAATATACAAGACACAGTGCATGGAGAGAGGCAGCATACAGAGAGACACCATGCAAATAGAGACAAGGGGCTCACAAAGAGAGAGAGTGGGTGCCCAGAGAGGGCACAGACAGAGAGACAGAACAGGGAGAGACAGTCAGACAATTGACCATAGCATATGATAACATAATTTATGTTGGGCAAGTTACTAGCATAAAATAATTACCTGCTGCTCCCCCCTTATAAATGACGAGTCCTCCTTTACGCCAGGCTTCTGCCAGTAGAAAAACGTAATTCTCTTTTGTGGGCCTCAGCGCATTACACTTGTGCCACCGGTAATAGCTCAATTAATATCCTCATCCTTCTGAATGCTTCTGTCACCTCGCTGCCAGCATCTGAAAGCTCTACTCTTTTAAGCTCTGGTCCTTTACCAGTAGGAGCTCTAACAGGGTTGGTGTCTGAAGGTTTACCCATAATACCGAATGCCTCTTCTCACCAAGGGCCTCATTCTATTATCGGCCGTAAATCGGCCGTAAGGCTGCGATTCCTTGCGAGGGTTCAGTTAACTCGCGATTCTATTATACGGCCCCGCAAGGATCTCCTCTTACGGCCGGCCGCATATCTTGGAACCGGCCGTAAACTGTGAAATATAAAAACTCAAAAATAAATTCAAGCCTGCACTGTACAGCTCTGTAAATGCTAGGGATCATATTGGGGGACATGAGGATTAAAAGGAACCCACTCTCAAGCTTGCACATCTGCCCAAACCCGAGTTCAAATTAACTGTTTATTTGCCGGCTGCGGCGGGGGTGTGTCTGAGGTGCTCCAAGCACTCTGGACTTTTTACATGTATATTTTACGGATATTAAAAATGAAATATTTTACGGATTTGAGTACAGGATAATTATGTGCTATTTTTTCTAACACCTAAAATCCCTTTATAGTCTTCTCAAAGTGCAGGATGGCTTTATTTGAGCTATTTTATGTGCTTAATTGGTGCTAGCGAGACCTTTTTCCTGCAAGTAACTGCGGCTCGCTTTTAGCCTTGCAGAGAGGTTTCCCGGAGCAATTGAATTGCAAATCTCTTGCGGCCGTTTTAGATCAAAGGCTTTCCTCCGGCGCGATCGGCCGCAAGAGATAGCAAGGCACCGGCCGCAAGCCTGCCGGAGTCCCCGGCCGTAAGGGAATAGAATAGCAGAATAGCTTGCGGCCGGTCCTTGCGGCCCCGCAGCGGCTGCGGCCGATAATAGAATGAGGCCCCAACTCTTTCCCTCAAACCCCTGAATTAACCATAATGATATTGGAGTCATGGATCATATAATAGTATTTTGTGACACTCTAGAGAACTTTAAAGAGTTAATAATTGATATATACAAATACTTTTTTTTCAGTTGGTCTTTTAAATGTACGCGTTGCCTTAATCAGTTTCATCTTTCCCTAGGCCACTATACCAATCAATACTTCCATACTACATCAGAAGATTTAAAATACCTTATCACTTCCTAGTGGTCAATAATGCACCAAATTGGACATTTTCTTAAAACTGTTAACTACAATATTGGTGTCTTTTGTAGGTCTATCGTTTATTAAAAAGGAGAAGGATTGGTAGAAAATGCACCCTTTGTTAAGTCAGTGTTTACCACTTAGGTTTTATTAAAGTGTTGCATTGTTTCATAGTTTAATAATACCATTCTGTAAATAAAGCATCATGCTCTGTTGGAGATACATATCGTTTTGTGTTTCTTTATTGGGATAGAGTAGATGTTATGTTAAGTAAACAATATATTTACTTTCCATTTTAGATAAAGAAATTGGCTGTTACATTAATATATTATAATGCACGGAGAGTAAGCCTTAACCCATCTGTATGTGTCAAGTGAAAAAAGAATCAGTCAAAAGAAATGAAAAACAGATATAAACGTAACCCACTGTGAATGCTCCAGTTGGTCCACACTTTCATTATGAATAATTTCCACTTCCTGATTTATTGACTGCTCACTCAAGAGGATGGGTCTCAAAGTGTTCAAAACAAATCTCCATATTTTTGTAGTTTTTTCACCATCTAATTTTGAGGTCAACTCATTACCTTCTTAAAATAAATTGAAACACACCATGAGTAACTTTTAATGCACCTGTAAATTACGTTTATGACCCACATGACAAGTACCCATCCATACTTGACCCACACAAAGATTTGCACCAACATAGTAGGAAATCATGACCATTACTGTTATGTTATCTGGAGAAACAATGACTCTGGTTTGTGTCTCTAAACTCGATTGCACTGATTATCCACATTGATAAACCTGCTTTAGACCATGCAGTAGTGGGCAGCAGGTGGCCCAGGACCAAAAATGACCTTCAGTCACTTCCCATGTGACCCCAAGCCTGTTCTCTGGAGCGAGAGAACATCTCATTTTTCAACAATACAAAGTTCAACATATAATTCCTAAACTAGCAAATAATACCAATACTACTCATAAATATGTCTGGGGGGGGGGGGGGGGGCAAATACAATCTTCAGGCATCTTCCCATGCAACTCAAGCCTGTTCTCTCATGTCATTCTTCAACAATACAAAGTCCGTTATATCATTCATAAATTATCAAATAATACCTATAATTTCTCCTAAATATGTCTCCTCGTTACTATACTGATATTACCAATTGACAATTTTATTGGGAAATATAAAGTTTAAAGCTGTGTGAGTCCCTATTAATTGTCTAAGGGGCTACATTTAAGGTCCTTTAAGAGAAATAGACTGCCCATTACAAAATAATTAGTCATTATTGCTTAAAGCAGTCTTAAAGAAACTACAATGAGGTCTAATTCATAAGGAAAAATGTTTTCTCGGGTGAAGAGCAGCATGTCTGCTTATGTCTAAAACAATAAAATTAAAATATAAGATTTAAAACCAACGTAAAACTTAGATATTTATCATATCATCCAATATACATATGACCATACTTGGATACACCAAAAAGTTGTTTTCTTCTGGTGAATTGTTACCGATATTATTTACATTTTTACAGAGCACCTTGTAGCAGAGGCTCAGTAATAAGAGACACCATTTCAGAGGTCTTTCTAAGCATGTAAACTTCAGATGCATCCTAATGGCATCATCAGTATGATTGGATGTATGTTTCCAAAATTCCATCAATAGAGTATACTACAGAGCAACTCTCTTTTTCTCTCAAACCCTGGAATTAACTATGGTGATGGTTGGTGTCTTCTGATTTTGACCATGGATCATATAATAGTATATTATGACATTGTAAACCACTTCAAAGATCTACTTATTCATATATACACATTTTTTCTTTTTTGTTGGTCTTTTTTATGTATGCGAAGCATCAATTCATTCAGTTTCATTTTTCCCTAGGCCAATATGCCAATCAATACTTTTATACTAAAGCAGAAGATTTAAAATACTGTATCACTCCCAGGTGGTCAATAATGCACCAACTTGGACATTTTCTCAAAACAAGTACCTAAAATAATAGTGTTTTTTTTCTAGGGCTGTCGCCACTCATTAAAAGAATGGTTTGTCTTTCTAACAATCATCTGTAAATAAAGATGATTATAACCTAATTCTTTAGATTTTATAAAAAATAGAACAATAATGAATGTCAGACTCTGAAGACAATGGTAAAAATGGAAATTAATCAGTTTTGTTCTACAATTTGTCTTTAATACTACATAGGACAGGTGGATGATTTTTTCTTGAATGTTTATCAATTGTGCATCTTGGTACTAAACATATCTAATCAACAAATATAGTCTAGGATCTTGAAGTCCTCCTATGGGATAGATTTAACAGTGTCACAATTGGAGTTTTTGACAACTGGGACATCTGTGTCATAGACATTCCCAATGAGCATACTTGTGGGATAAAACGTAACCTTCACCCCTCAAATAATAAAGACCCAAATGCAGGAGCTCACGCTGGGCAGAAAGATAGCAGACAGTAAGGAGTCTGATCTGATAAGTTTTACCAACCACGAGGCTGAGGCCTAGACGGAAGTTGCTCTACTCGCAGCCTGAGTATGGAGCCTGGCCCCTGGAGGTCTCCCTAGCTGGTGAGTCATACACCCATTACCCTGGTGAACCACCCCCAACCGACCACAAATAGAGAGGCAGACCTGGTGAGATCCAATCACTCAGAAACTGAAACACTGCAAATACCCCAACCTCAGCAGGGAACTTGCTAATAAGATTAGCCAAAAATAGCAATAGTTTCCACTATTTGCTCCAAACATCGCTATCTAAATTAAGAGCTTCAGGGGAAACAAATAATCTGATTTATACCAGCTTCTCCAACACTACAGAGACGCACGCTGCCACATGCTGGAAATCCAGTAGCAGGGTAAGCTGTAATCTGCCCAGCAACACACCAGAAACCACCACTCTCTAGGGGTGAGAGAAGGCATGTATTTAACAGACCTGGAATCATCACAGGTGGAGACCAAATAGCACACGTGCAAGGTGCAATCCCTACCAACAATAATACATTACCACACCTAAGAAAATACTCCCTTCCACAAAAAAAAAACACAAAAACTAAAGTTAAGCTATATCAATAATTAGATAGGGCAACCAAACCACCTAGAAGCTGTAAACAAGACCCTGCCCTGCAAAGGACTATCTAACATGGCTTGGAAAAGCCACAAAGGAGGCCTACTGAACTGGGCATTTGCTCTCATTTGTTTTCTTGACTAAATCAGCAGAATATATGGGAATGATTAAGAAAATGCTGCATGCAAACTTATTGAAGATGGTCGGGCCTTTACAAAAGCTATGAATGAACTGGACCAGAGAACTCACTTACTTGAGAACACTACGGACCAGATAGTGGAAGCGCAGCAGAGGGACGAGGCAACAATAATGCAGAACTCTTCACGCATCTAAGCCCTGGAAGGGAAATTTGAGGAGCTTGAGAACCGCTCTAGACGGCACAATTTAAGGATCAGAGGTATTCCTAGTGTGGTTCAGGTCCTTCGGCAGTACCTGAGAGGGACAATAGCTGGTGTGATCCCAGATGTCCATGAATCAGTCTGGGAGATGGAGAGGGCCCATAGAGCCTTAGAGGCTTCAAAGAATCAGGACTTACCGAAGGACGCCATTGTGAGGTTTCTTAGACAGAAGGCTAGAGACCTAATCCTTGCAGCTTCTAGGAAGAAATCTATCGTCAAGGGTCCTGATAACTCAACCTTACAAATCTTCGCAGAATTATCACCTATTACATTAACCTCGCGTAGAGAGATGCCAGCTTTAGAAATTTTGAATCATCATGGGATCCAGTACAGATGGGGCTTCTCATTTGCGTTTTTATTTCAGCACAAAGGCAGCATGTACTCAGCACATATGCTGGATGTATGCCAAACCATCCTTAAATGCCTGCATTTAACGTCTGAGAAGGAACCTGGTACAGCCCAAGATCAAAGACGTCCAACTAGACATAGGCAAGAAGCTCCTCTCCAAAAGCTAGTGAGAAAGCCTTTGTCCTTAGAGAAGTTCACCAACTACAAGGCCATCGCAATCTACGGATCCTTCTTGAGACTGTTGCAAGTTGCAAGTATTCTGTATAAGTGTACTGTACAAGTTCTCTGTGCATTTAATAAGAGACTGAATATACCTCAAAGAAGTTAATTATTACAATGCTGTTTTTAAGGTTAAGCTTGGTAAAAGTAATTTCACTTATATCTCCAAATTTAAAGGGGTCAGCAATAGAGGTATAAGAGGTAGTGAAGGAGCCCATTTATAAAGCAAGTACCGTTAAACCTTAAAGATAACTGGAGCATGACAAAAGATTTCATAGGCAAGGATGTGGCTAAAATACTACATATTACAAGGTGTCATGTGAATAGCACTACTAGAGGTTTAATAAATATATAGATTGTACTAATAGAGAAAGAGGGCAATCCTTACTGTACTGACTTTACTACAATGTTATTTTAAGGTTAAGATTATTAAAAGTAAATGCAGTTATATCTCCAATTTTAAGGGGGTAAGCAACAGGGGTGTAAGAGGCAGCGAAGGAGCCCATCAATGCAACAAGCACTGTTAAACATTAAAGATATCCGCAGCATAACAAAAGATTACATAGGCAATAATTTTGCTAATATACTAAGTATTACAAGGTGTGGTGCGAATAGGACTAGCGGAGGTTTAATAAATATATAGACTAGGAATTGCAGGCCCATCCTCAATCGCAGTCTTTGCCACAAGTGGCTTAGGAGGTCCGGTTATCACCAGTGGAATGTTTATTACCTATCTGATTGTTTGTTAAATATGTATACTGTGTTAATTGTTGATTACTTAATGATCTTTATTTTTGTCTTTTTGCTATTGGTCTTTTCTGGCAGGAGATATCTCTCCTTTAAACTATGACTGGTCGGCGCTTCGGCTTTGAGGCCTGGGTCTTTACCGTACCCTTCTACCCCACCGGCTCCGGCATCAAAGCAGGGTGAGTTTGCCCTACCAAATCAGGTATGGTCTATACCACCATGACAGGTTTAGAATACACTTTCTTAACACACAACGTACAGTGCTTCAATTCTCAATTTAAAAGATGGAAGGCCTTTCTTTATTATAAAGAATTTTACCCCTCTGTATTGTTTCTGCCGGTGACCTATTTTTCGAATAACCATATACCAACATATTTGCTCAAAGAATATACTACTTTTTTTCACCTCCCCAACCTACTAAAAGAGCAGGTACATCGATTCTCATACACCAAAACTTTCCCTTTAAGCTAGAGATTTAATAAAAACAGACAGAGAAGATCACTACATAATTTCAAAAGGTATGGTTATGAAAGCCCTGATCACATTAGTATTTAAATATGCTCCCGCCGACTCCCCTCATAAAAGCTTACTAAAGATTTTGAGAATTCTTGAATGCCAAGCTAGCAGTAAAGTGATAATAGGCGGGGATTTCAATCTAGCTTTTGACCACAATTTACATAGTTACATAGTTACATAGTAATTAAGGTTGAAAAAATACTTTCAGTCCATCAAGTTCAACCTTTTAAGATCTCCTCTGATCTGCAATATGAGGATTAGTTATTAATTAATTAGTTGTTAATTGTTAATTAATTATTAATCATCTATTTATTTATTTTTTAAATTGTTGATTAATCTAGAGGAAGGCAAACAGAAAAAAAAACAAGTGAAACTTAGCCAACCATCTCAAAGGGAAAAAAATAATAATTCCTTCCTGTCCCCAGATACTGGCGATCGGATTTTAGACAGATCTAAGAGCCTTACCAGGGGACGTTTTTCGAATAAACTGCAACAAATTACAAAGCGTCTTCAAAAATGTAATCTAATAGATGCCTGGAGGGATCACCACACCGGGTCGAGAGAGTACACTTATTACTCAAACAAGCATAGATCCGATTTGCGTATTGACACAATTTTAATGCACCCATCTCCTTTCGACAGCTTGAAGGAAGCTAAAATTATACCATGCTCACGGTTGGACCATGCAGCAGTAATGATAACTTTGAACTTGGGACCACACCTTAGGCTTCCATATACATGGAGGTTTAATGACTATCTCCTTTCTACTTCCACATTTATGGAACAGTTGGAGAAAGAGTTGAAAACATATTTTGAAATGAACCCCTATACGGATGTGGGTATGGGGTGGACTTGGGCAGCCCCATAAGGCTTATATGCAAGGGGTCTGTATTAAACTGGTGTTGACCCATAAAAAACAGTGTAAGCAAAAAGAAAATGACCTGCTAGAGAACTTGCAGAGGCTTGAGCACAAAAATCAACAGAGTCCAGGAACTCAGGTACGCAAAAAAAATGGATAAATGCCAATTAGAATTGGACAATTTACTATCTGAGATTACCGAGAAAGCCCTCCGGCGCACTAGACACTTATTCTATATTAAAACAAACAAGCCAGACTCTCTGCTTGCCAAGAGACTTAAGTCTAAATCTACTCAGGCAAAGATAGTAAGAATAAAAAGCTCCAGTGGCTCAGTAACAGTGAGTCAAAATGAAATCCAAAAAGTTTTCTCAGAATTCCATCAGACAACATATACCTCACAACCCCAGGATAACCTGAGTGTCGTTAGATCCTACCTAGACAGCTTCGATCTATCTAGTCTAACAGTCCAAAATTTAGAAACCCTCAATTCAGATGTCACGACTGACGAAATACAAAAGGCCATAAAAAGTCTTAGGGTTGGCAAATCCCTTGGACCAGATGGCTTTACAAATTCATATTATAAAAATGTACAGATCTCCTATCCCCTTTTCTTAGTAAATTATTCAATGAAATTTTAAGAGGCGTGGGAACGTCTCCTGAGCTCAACCAGAACGAACCAGTGCTATTCCCCTAAAAGCGTAGGGACCCCCTTGAAGTAAAAAATTACCATCCAATTTAACTCATGAACGGGGATATCAAGCTGCTTGCAAAGATAATGGCTGATAAACTAACTGTACTTCTCCCTGATTTAGTTCATGAAGATCAAACAGGCTTTATATCACATAGGCAAGCAGTAGACAACCTAAGGAGGACATTAAATATTCTCCACTCAGTGCAAACAACTGGTACTCCATTATGCATAATGGCATTGGACATCGAAAAAGCTTTCGATACAGTTGAATGGCCATACCTTAACGCAGCCCTAGATAAATTTGGATTCAGGGGGTGTTTCATAAACCTAATAAAAACACTCTATCACCTACCTATAGCAAATCTTAGGCTCCCGGGAACAAGTAAACTACCATTAAAATTCAAAGAGGTATACAGCAAGGGTAGTCCCCTCTCTCCCTTACTGTTCGCATTGGCTATGGAACCCCTTGCTCAAGCCATCCGGTCCAACACGGATATTGGGGGCCTTAAGGTGGGGCTGCAATAGATGAAATGTTCTCTGTTTGAAGACGATCTGCTTTGCACCCTGACCAATCCGGTCTCCTCGAATTGTAATTTGCTTGCCACTATAAATGAGTTCAGTGCCCTATCAGGAGTGAGAATCAACATAGACAAAACAGAAGCATTGAACGTAGGGATGAATCAGACAGACATTGAACAGCTACAAAGCCAATACAATTTTGTTTGACTTAGTGGAAGTATTTAATATCTTGGAGTCAGAATAACTAGGAAGATTTCGGAGTTATATAGACAAAACTTTCCCCCACTGTTCAAGAAGTTCAAGGTAGATTTGCAAAACTGGTCCCGGGTTAACCTGTCATGGACAGGATGTATCATTAGCGTTAAAATGAATGTCCTGCCAAAAATGATTTACTTTTTTTGAACTTTACAAATTCTAATTAATAACAAAGAACTAGAAAGCGTGCAAAATCAGCTGTTTAGGTTTATTTGGGCAAATACACCCATATATCACCAAAAAAATTATGCACAGACATAGGATCCAGGGAGGACTTTCTTGCCCCAATCTGTGGTTATACTGTAAGGCCGCTCATCTAGCTTTTTGCCTATGGCACACTCTATTAAACATTAGCCTAAGTGGGTATTTATGGAGAATTGGCAAATTAACTCCCATACCTGGGACACTATAATTTGGAATCCTTATAAAAATCACCCTATTAACCAACACCCTAATCCCATGATCAGACTGACTCTCTCAACCTGGGCTTGGATGGAATCCAGGCATCGGATAGCTAATTACTTTTCTCCCCTTACTTAAATGATGTATTTTCCTAACTTTGATTATGATTTTACTGGGGGATCAATACACTAGTTGTCTAGCAATCTCTTAGAGAGGATAGACACCTTGTTTGTAAATGATGGGATAACATTGCAGGGTCTGTTTAGACTTCAATACAATATGTCCTTAGAAGAAAGGTGGAATTATACTAGACTTAGATATTGTCTTTCATCAATGGTCAAGGCCAATGGGCCACCTAGAAGCACATGGTTCACAACCATTTGTAAAAATCTGCCACTCTCAAAGGGTATCTTGGGAATGCTATATTTCCATTTTAACGACTCTAATGGTCCGGCTAAACCCGTTTTTGTACAGATTTTATTATATCTTTCCATGTGACAACACTGAAGAAATGACGCTCTGCTACAATGTAAAGTAGTAAGTGTACAGCCTGTATAACAGTGTAAATTTGCTGTTCCCCTCAAAATATCTCAACACATAGACATTAATGTCTAAACCATTGGCCACAAAAGTGAATACACACCTAAGTGGGTTTGTCCAAATTGGGCCCAAAGTGTCAATAATTTGTGTGGCCACCATTATTTTGCAGCACTATCTTAACCCTCATGGACATGGAGTTCACCAAAGCTTCACAGGTTGGCACTGGAGTCCTCTTTTACTCCCCATGATGACATCACAGAGCTGGTGGATGTTAGGGACCTTGCACTCCCCCACCTTCTGTTTGAGGATGCCCCACAGATGCTTAATAGGGTTTAGGTCTGGAGACATGCTTGGCCAGTCCATCACCTTTACCTTCAGCTTTTTTAGCAAAGCAGTGGTTGTCTTGGAGGTGTGTTTGGGGACATTATCATGTTGGAATACTGCCCGGCGGCCCAGTCTTCTAAGGGAGGAGATCATGCTCTACTTCAGTATGTCACAGTACATGTTGGCATTCATGGTTCCCTTAATGAACTATTGCTCCCCAGTGCCGGCAGCACTCATGCAGGCCCAGACCATGACACTCCCACCACCAAAAGTATACATCTATACTGAGGAAAAGTAGTTGAAATAATCCCTAAATGACAGATAAACGGATAAGGCACAAAAAACACAAAAACACTGATATGAGATGAAACCCTCAGTTTGAACGTAAACAGTGATGCAGAGAGAGTGGAGGCAGCATCTGACATCAGCAGGTGAATGCATATAGGGGGAATCAACACAACATATAGAAAACATATATACACATATACACATATGTGTATATATGTTTGGTCTGGGCCTAAATGAGTGCTGCCGGCACTGGGGAGCTACAGTTCATTGAGGGAACCATGAATGCCAACATGTACTGTGACATACTGAAGTAGAGCATGACGCAATCTCTTCTGAGACTGGGCTGCAGGGCAGTATTCCAACATGATAATGACCCCAAACACACCTCCAAGACAACCACTGCCTCGCTAAAGAAGCTGAAGGTAAAGCATGTCACCAGACCTTAACCCTATTGAGCATCTGTGGGGCATCCTCAAATGGAAGGTGGTGGTGTGAAAGGTCTCTAACATCCACCAGCTCTGTGATGTCATCATGGAGGAGTGGAAGAGGATTCCAGCGGCAACCTGTGAAGCTTTGGTGAATTCCATGCCCATGAGGGTTAAGGCAGTACTGGAAAATAATGGTGGCCACACAAAATATTGACACTTTGGGCCCAATTTGGACATTTCCACTTAGTGGTGTACTCCCTTTTGTTGCCAACGGTTTAGACATTATTGGCATTTCTTCAGTCACATGAAAAGATTTAATAAAATATTTACAAAAATTTGAGGGGTGTACTCACTTTTGTGAGATACTATTGGTGCTATGCACCAGGGCGGAATATCGAACTATTAAGCATTCCCAAAGAGGCTGCATAAGAGTTCCATTTGTGTCTACAGCCATCGAGGCCTGTGGGTACATAAATGCAATATGACAACTACAGCGTGTTTTATAGCAATTCTCCTTCAGAACATTCAGTGATGTTTTACCCACTCCACAAATTATTAGCTAAGTTTGATTTAATAATACATTAATAATTCATAATTTACACCTATTCAGTATCTGTTTCAGAGCTGAATGTACAGCTTTATTTTTCAAGCTATATATCAGAGGGTTTAGCATCGGGATGGCAGCCGTGTTAAACAGAGAGAAAAGCTTATTGGCCTCAACAGAGTTTGAAAGCAAGTATTGAGAAATGAGGGCCAGATACAGAAGAGCAAGGACTGTGAGATGTGAGGAACACGTGTAGAAGGCTTTACGTCTTCCAGTACTTGAGCGAATCTTCAGAATTTCAACAATAATTAAGACGTACGGGATGAAAGTGAGAAGTGAAGGAAAAATGGAGTAGAAAGTTGAAATTATAAAACATGCAAGATCAAATACAGAAGTATCATTACATGTAATATTCCTAAGTGGCATAATGTCACAGAAGAAGTGGTTTATTTCCCTGGATATAAAGCAAGTGAATCCAGATAATATAACAGGAAGTGGTATTGAATCTATAAAACTCCAGAGCCAACATGCAATGGCCAACAGAATGCAGACTCTAAAGTTCATGACCATGTTATAACGCAATGGGTTACAGATGGCTACATATCGATCATAACTCATGGCCGTCAGTACCATTAGCTCTGCATGTGTCAAAATTACAAAAAAGTATAACTGTGTTATGCAACAAGGAATAGAAATTGTGTTAATGTTGGATATGAAGCTAGTAAGGATTTTATTTATAGCGTTAGTGATGCAGGACATGTCAATAATGGACCGATTCGCAAGGAAGAAGTACATGGGAGTGTGCAGTTCAGGTTCTAGACAGACAAGCAAAAGAATAGTCATGTTACCACCAATTGCGATGACATAAATGAGGAGAACCAAAAGGAAGATCAGAATCTGGAACTCAGGCACATCGGAAATACCCTTAATTATGAAATACTCCACCTCGCTCTCATTTGTAGGATTCATGGATCTGGAAGACAAATATTATATTGTTGGTTTTGCAATAGATTGAGATGTGGTTGGTGCCTAGGTGCCTAGGTCGGTACAGTATTTCTAAAAGGGAGATGTTCTTGCACTGCTCTATGTGTCCTCAAATTAAATTAACATTAAAGTAGGAAGAAAGGAAATATTCCTCCTTATGCTGCCATTTTACTTGGGAACAAAACACATCCAATGGTCCTTATATAGTGCATAGAAAAGAGAAAAACAAGAAGTGGTGCAATTCCCTTAAAGAAAGGAGGAAAATAACTAAAAAATGCGTACAAAGTACAGATAACATTTGAAAATGTGATCAAATAGATTAGAATAGGTTATAAAAACTCAGGGACATTGTATTTGTTTTTTTGGAAACAGTCAAGTTTATTTTTGTTCCTTTTTATCCCATTTTTTTCTCTTGATATAAATATATATGCATATCATTTTGCCCTACTTATAAATATTAATTTGAATGATTTTTATATATTTTTCTATTTTTTTTCTTATTTATTTTCTTTCATTTCTATATTGTTCCCTCATATTTATCTCTTCTCTGTAATTCATTCACTATCTAATAACAGTTAGATTTGAGAGAATGTTGACTGGTTCTCATTCAGAATGGCTATCAAAGAATAGGTGGCTACATAACATTTTCTAAACCACATAAAAAGAAGCCCACACATTTTAGGTGGCATTTAACCCAGTTTCTAGTTTGCTCAATAATTGAAAGTACATTTCTATTTGAAATATAAAATATTTAATCATAAAATACAACTATTTATTGGTATTTTAAAATAAATAAATAGCCTTCACATTTAAAAACTCTACCTGAATCATTTAGGTAGTATGTTTAAAGAATATTTGTCATCACCCAGAAAATAATCTTCACTCTTAACTTTATACCGCTAATGGCTACATGCCATCTGGTTGTAGATCAAATATTACTAACAGTGGATGAAGACTTACCAAAGAATTTCCCCAACCTCATATCCTTACTTCCTGACAACTACCAGACGTGAAAGAAAAGCTGGTTAATAGTGTTCACAGACACCATCTTGTCTGTTGGGTTGGTGGTAATCTTATGCTTTATAACAGTTCTTTCCAATGGACAGAGGATGTTTATACATTTCTCAACTGAGTTTTTTTCAAAGGATGTAGTTTCCTGGTGGAAAATGTTTACATGACCATCAGGTTTATTGTTGTGTCCAGGTGTTGGACTGGAATATTTGGTCTTCTTCTTATAATCCGGTGTTGAGTGTTGTACTGAAGAATTCATCTACGTCTAAGTACTTTTGAGTTTTATCCAGTTTTGCTTGACCAGCCATGTCTCTGGACATGACAGTTAATACATTGGGAGGCTTATAAGCCTTTTCCATTTTCAGGAAACGATTTTTGTTTGGCTTGAGATTGTTTTCAGAGTTTTGTGTGTTCATTTACACTCCTCATTCCTGGTATTTGCTTCTACTTGTCATGCTGAGAAAGTAGTTTAATTTATATGATAACATTGCTTCTTCTTTTGATGATGTTGCTTTTCCTTTTCCACCTGTTCAGATTTGTATATTTAATATATATAATACAAAGCAATTTATATGAAATTGGCTGTTATATGACTGAAAACAGGCTAGAATCAGTACCTAATATTGAAACTACATACAGATTCCATTAAAGAAATACTCAAATGTCACTGTACCCAAGTTGGACACTACTTTGCCCAAAAAGATCACTCCATTCAAAACATGAAGATCAAGTTACACTGGGGGGAATTTCAAAAACATACAAGAGAAGAAAACATTCATCATAAAGACAATCATATATGTCTAAACTACAGATACAGGAGAACAGACTTAGACTTTAATGACATTTAATGGGATTATCTCTCTAGTTTTTTTTTCATTTTGTTGATTTATCTCAGTATCAATTCAGATAATACGACTGTACATACTAATCCTGATAAGAGAGAGACAGAGGGAGAGAGATAACGATAAGTAGTAAACATAGAAAAAGGAAGAAATTAGTTAATTGCAGAGATAAACAGAGAGTGAGAATTTATATATGTAAAAGAGACATAAAGGTAAATAAAGCAACAAAGTCATAGAGAGAAAGAGATGGAGGGAGTGAGGAAAATAAAAGGAAGACATATAGATTGTAGACAGGCAGGCAGAGGGCAGGGATGGATAGATAGATAGATAGATAGATAGATAGATAGATAGATAGATAGATAGATAGATAGATAGATAGATAGATAGATAAAGATATGGAGATATAAACATATAAAGATATAGATGGATATTAATATAGTTTATTTAAATAATAATATTAAAGTATTTTATCTACCCTTTGTCTTATACCATCCCCCAACAGTTTTTTATCATTTGATTTTTATTTAATTTAATAAAAAAAAGTTGTATTTATATAAAAAACGCCTACATTTCTAAAATATAGTTGGCCCCTAAATATGTCCATTCCGGCAACTATTAAAAAAAATACATTTTTCTATTTTTTTTAAAGTACTTTGTATCCAAATATTTATAAAAGAAAGAAACATACAAAACATACTGCTATCTCTCTATCTATCTATCTATCTGTCTATCTATCTATCTATCTATCTATCTATCTTTCTGCATCCATATATATAGACATTTGTGGGGACATTTGCATGTCCCAGCTCAGCTTCCCAGAATGCAGTGTAATAAATGTATCCAAATACTTATAAAAGAAAGAAACATACAAAACATACTGCTATCTCTCTATCTATCTGTCTATCTATCTATTTATCTATCTTTCTGCATCTATATATATAGACATTTGTGGGGACATTTGCATGTCCCAGCTCAGCTTCCCAGAATGCAGTGTAATAACTGTTTATTCGGGATTCTGGGAGATAAATAACTGAAGACAAACAGAGAGAAATAGAACAAAAATGGAGAAATCAAGATAGGTAAAAAAAATCTGAAAAAAAACACTTACCATGAGTACTGTACATAAAGGATTTCTTCAGCAGTGAAGGCAATAAATGCATAAATAGGCAACTGATCTGTTTTCTGTACCTATATAAAGTACTCACAGCCACACAAGGACCATATCTAGAAGGAGCGCAGAAGGAAGGTGATATCAGGACTGAGAGATATAAGGAACATGAAGAAGTTTAGTTCTTCCTTACCTGCTCTTGTACATACAGCACACACAGGCTGCAATCTACCCAAGGCTGATGATTATATTATCTCTTATTAGCATTGGGACAATGTCTCTGGTGGGTTAGGAGACTCTGCAAGTCTAACCTAGAAGATTTGTTTTGTTAGATTAATTATGAAATGTTCAAAGATGTTAAATTATCTGCAACTCACTAAATAAATAATAATACTTTGAAAAAGTTTGGACTGATTGAAGACATAAAAATATGTATTTATTATGCAAAAATATTAGGTTATTTTTTTACAATGTTTTTATTGTCTAAATATTATAATTTTAGAAAACAACACTATTTGCTACTGAAATGCTCAAAACTTTGTCATTGCTTTCTCACAACATTAAAGACGAGTTGTCACAACCGGGCCAGCAAGATCACCTTTGAAAGGGTTAATTTTGCATTTGTGAACTAGTTTACCTTTACATGTTAACTAGCGACTTGCCCGTCAAAATTGACTGCAATGTTTGCCGCACAATGTGAGTCTCTGATACTCTTAACCTTTTTGTTATCTACTAAGAAGTACAACAATTGTAATAAATGTTTTTATTTTTTTATTAAGTAATTATTAATTATTAATGTACATTAATAATTACGTAATAAATTAATACATGTATTAGAAAGAGCTAAGCATACTAAGTATATATAAATACAGTGTAAACTATACTTCTTTTTTTTTAGTGCAGTGGAAAATATATTTTTTTATTATTAATTAGTAATTATTAAATTAATATACGTGACTAATTCATTAATCAATGAATCAATTAATTTGAAAAAGCAAAGCATTTATTTCTTCAAAAAATAAATTAATGTCAAAACCATTTTTTATTTATTTTTTATTTAACCTTGTATGTGCCTGGGTAAAATTTGTACATTCCTGGTGGTGTTTTCTGCGCTTCGGGGTCATGTAGCCTCGTTTTCATTTTTTTGGGCCGCCATTTTTTTTCTCGCTTAGCCGGTTTTCAAGTGACGAAACTGCTTAAATTCTACTGAATAGCACTGGTATCGGAGACGAACGGGAGCCCACAGCACGCCTGCAGACATACGGCCTGGATCTCACGAGATGCAGGCTTACAATTGAATCGGGCTCTGGGATTTTAGCAACCCAGTGTGCCAAAGTTCCAAATAGCAGGGTTACTTTTGAGCTCAGGGGAATTCCATCCTGGCCTTCCTAACACAGTCATGTCACTAATATCTTCAATTTTACTTGAGTTAAGGTGTGATATTTGTTTAATTTTACCCTAGATATTTCTGTTTGTTCCTCCTCTTGTAATTTCTGCCCGTTCTTTCCCTTTTTCATTGCCCAAATATAAGCAACATGTCCCTTTTCTCGGCTTGTCCAATCACATATCTAACTTACCCAAGGAAGCACATACTTATTTCAAGTTATGAATCCACCAAAACCTTTCACACACCTACTAAATTTTGTATATTGTACCAGCATATTAAAACTCACACCAGTTCTGGAGGCATAGTTATTTCCAATTTTGATCAGATATGCATTGACAGAGCTTGTTAATGGGGGGCCCTGTTGAAAAATCATTTGAGGTACTCTCTGGAATTTTATATGCAAGGTAGGGGCCTGTAAGTAGATGGCCAGATCATCCATAGTCTGATCAGAGGCTCTCATGTGGACCCTAAAATATAAATATAATTGCATATACATCTCACTCATCACATCTACATTTGGAAAACAAATAGTGGACAAATTACACCAGCAACATCACAGTCCTACAGTCGTGTTTGACTCTTTGTGACCCTATGGACTGCAGCACATTCATTTATGTCTCTGTCTGTGCCTTTTCACAAGGTTTGCATGTCAAAGATACTGGAGTGGGTTGTCTGTTTCTTCTCCAGCGGACTGCCATTTGTCTGACCTCTCTGTTATAACCTGCCCCCCTAGAGTGACCCTACATGGTATAACTCACAGCTTCATTGAAGTACGAAAGCCCCTTCACCATCACAATGCAGCTATCCATAAGGGGAACAGGGGAACATACACCACAATAATCTGCCATCAAGAAGGGCCACAAACACACATGGAGGCTCTGCAGAGGCACGTGGATCAACAGCCAACTCACCTCCATCAGGGGTAATCTCCGCTGGGCCCATCTTGGAAAGTCCCACGCCATAGCTGGTGGCCATGTGCCAAGATGTATAGCCATTATCATCTGGTGACAGCCCATCAAGTGTTTTACTATCAATCAATTGACATTATCACCCACCATATTGTTATCAGGCCTTCAGGGGAATGTTGATACTCCACAGTATCACAAAGTGGACTTTGCATGTGTATTAACCCTTTATTATTATACAGTATATGATAGATATTATTATATATCTGATGATATTATTATTATTATTATTATTATTATTATTATTATTATTATATGTATTAACCTATTGCATAGTAACCAGGGCTCATTAGGTAACAGATATAGGAATCTGACACAAATGTGACGTATGTGGATGTCCCATAACCCCAACCATTGAAAACACACTTACACAGTGAGAAGCTTTATTTCATACACAGAGCACAATCAGAAATGGACTATGCATTAATATCATGGGTGCTGTGTGGGCGGATCCTGGGAGAGCAAGAGGCATGTGGGGAAAAAACGGTATACCTAAACGGGGTAATGTCATAGTCTAGAATAAGTATGATGCATAGCACTCACCAGGGTCACATGTGGTCACTATATCACTGCAATTGGAATCTGATTAATAAAAGGATCATCAGAGATCACTCCATTTAATTGAAGAAACCATTAATGTGCATAGGACTTACAACTTGTCTATATCTGCTTAATGAAACAGATGATTAAACCTCTGGACTGTGTAATCCAATCCAGTTTCACACATACAGTGTGTTGACAAAACAAAAATTAAAATAAAAGTGGTCAAAACAAAAAGGCGGAGGAGGATAAAAAACGTAAAAAACATTCATGTACTGTACAGTGCTAAATGCTGTAACTGTAACAATATACAAACTCACATGATTCCCATCTGCAAGCATTACTAACCATTAGCTAGGTCTCTGGATAACTCACTGGCCATGACCATTAATAATGATGTGTCATCTCACAATAAAACACTGTGACGAGTGTCAGTGGTCAAGGTGTACTATCACCTTCTCCATATGATATTGTTCATCAACATTGATATCACATTCATCAGCTATACAGGTGTTAGCACATGTTAAAGGATACTAACAATATTAGCAATACAGGAAAATACCCATTACTACGGAGATGACACAAAGGTCAGCAGCCAGATTCAATGTTACTTACATCAGACCCAAATACCTGTTCTCAGACTGATATTGAGGTCAGGATCATGTGCTTCACTAGTGCATATATTAATGCTGGCTGTCATTAACATGCCATTGTGAGACTTTGCAAGTCCTAAGCCATAGCGGTATTAGTCTACATTTAAGCTAACAACAATCATGTCTTAGATATCAGGCTATATCATAGCTTTAAAATGTAAAGGGGGGCTGTCATTGAGGGCACTGGGAAAACCTTAAAATGCATTAATTTCCTCCACAATGCTTGCAGATACAGAGGATGCCTTCATGGACCTGAATTCTACCTAAAACAAAGCAAAATAAATAACACATACAAAATAAGGCCTTAAAAAAAGATAGGGACTGCAGCATCACCATCACATAGGCTAAGATTCAAGACTTTGTAGCCAGGCTAGATAAGGTTGACATTGGGACCAATTGATTGTCACTGAGAAGGCATACAAATATGCACAGACCCTACATCAGGGCCCAAAACCCATCTCACAGGTGCTGGGGGGCAGGGGGGGGGGGGGCATCCTTCCGTGAGGCAGCTGCACTGGCAGTGGCAGTTCTGCTGGCGGTGGAGGAATGGGGGGAGGAGAGGAGGGGCCGGGGTGCTGGTGCATAGGGGATGCCTCCGGGGGGATGAGGAGCGGCTGGGGACCAGAGCAGGGCTACCTGCATCCGTTGTTACCTGCTGGACCACGTTCTGGCTTGTCCCCATCCTGAGCAGCCCGGCAACGTAGGACTTGAGATGGTGCCTCCTCTCCTCCTTATACAGCCTGGCCAGGCTGCTCATAATCTGTTGGTGATTGGAGGAGATACTGGCCTGGATCCCCTGCAGACAGTCCAGGATCTGCCTCGACATGGCCAGCATCTCATCCTGAGCAGCCTGGCTTGGTGGTGGTGGGGATGGAGATCTTGCTGTAGGGCCATTGGTGGTTGTGGAGGAGGTGGTGGAGGTTTTAGTGATGGCCCGGTGGGGAGGGGCTGTTTGCTGGCCAGTGCCTGGCTCCAATGAGGTGGTGGTGGTGGACCTGGTGGTGGGAGCCAGGCTGACGAGGTGCAAGGGGGAGTAGAAAGTTGATGGCATGCCCCTCTCATCCCTCCAACCGGTGTGCCCTGGGGATGGCTGCAGCTGTGGGAGTAAGGGGGCAGTGGGGTCAAAGACCACCGGGGTGGCATAAGGTCCTGCCACAGGACCCACTGCCCAGGTGAAGTCCTCCTCCTCTTCCTCTTCTTCACCAGGACACGGGGCTTGAGATAGTCCCTCCTCCTCCTTCGCTGGATCCTGCTGTGCGGGGGCTTGCTCTGTTTCCTCTTGTTCCGATTGAGCCGACGCCCCGCCTCTGCCTCACCAGTGGACCCAGACTTCCGCGAACCTGAGAATGAGAAATGAGAAAAGAAAGGGGATTTGTGTTAATGATGTTGATGGAAACATTTTGATGAGTTCCTTCCTACTTATTTCAGATATAGGCTTGAACATGGATGAATCCCTTACAGGGCCTTTTACCTCATTATCAGTGTTCTTCATTATGTGACAGAACAGAAGATTCCTTGTTAATGAACAGCCTTATTAAATTCCAGCCTCATAATTAAGAGGCTTCTACTTAAACCCTACGTACTGCAAAATTTCTCAAAGACACAACGCTATAAAATTAGCCCTGCTTCGAGCAACGTGTGAGCTACGCAGCACGACCGTCCGTATGAACACTACGATAATGTACATGAGGAGTGACAGCCTGCGAGATGATCTTGCAGGCTACCACACCTCATCAATTAGTGCAGGGGTCCTAAACGGGACCTCCGCGGCAGTCCCACAAATAAGCCCTGCAGTGGGGGGTAGTCCAATTACCCCCCGGCACCTAAAATTAACCCCCCTCTATGCAGCGGTCCCCATCGGGACCCCCGAAGTGTCCCCACATTAACACCTTGCTGCAAGGGTCCTAAACGGGACCTCTGCGCAGTCCCACACATCAGCCCTGCCGTGGGGGGTACTTTAACTACCCCCCTGGCACCTAAAGTTAACCCTCCTCTATGCTGGGGGCCCCATTGAGGACCCCTTTAGAGTCCCCACATTAACCCCTTGCTGCAGGGGTCCATAGGGACCCCCGCAGCCCCCTCACATTAACCCCTTGCAGTGGGTGTCCCCGATCGGCACCGATCGTGACCCTGCTGCATTTAGATTTTTACATTTCCCACCTTGCGGGTCCTTATAAGCCAATAATTAACCCTATAACTCATGGGGGTCAATACAGACCCCCCATAAGCACTTAATTAACCCTATAATTCATTGGGGTCAATACAGACCCCCATAAGCCCTTAATTAACCCTATAACTCATGGGGGTCAATACAGACCCCCATAAGCACTTAATTAACCCCATAACTCATGGGGATCAGTACAGACCCCGATAAGCCCTTAATTAACCCTATAACTCATGGTGGTCAGTACAGACCCATAAGCACTTAACTAACCCTATAACTCATGGGGGTCAATACAGACCCCCATAAGCCCTTAATTAACCCTATAACTCATTGGGGTCAATATAGACCCCCATAAGGCCTTAATTAACCCCATAACTCATGGGGGTCAATACAGACCCCCATAAGCCCTTAATTAACCCTATAACTCATTGGGGTCAATACAGACCCCATAAGGCCTTAATTAACCCTATAACTCATGGGGGTCAATAAAGGCCCCCCATAAGGCTCTATTTAACCCCATCAGTCCCATAAGGGTATATTATGACCCTTGTGGGGCTGCTAAAACCCTAACATTAACCACATAAGTGCCATGACGGTCCACAAGGACCATCATTACACTAACTACAAACACTACACTACTACACTACCTACCCCCTAATAAACCCCCCCACCACTCTAATTACGAAAAAATAAAAAAACTACCTTACAGAAAATAAAAAAACCTAAGTCACCAAAAATAAAAAACCTACATTACAGAAAATAAAAAAATACATTACAACCACCCCCACCCCCTCCACTACAGAAAAAAAAATTACACACCTGAAAAGGAAAGACAGACATACAAAATACAATACATACAATACAATCCATACAATACATACAATACATTACAATACATACAATACATTACATACAATACATTACATACAATACATTACATACAATACATTACATACAATACATACAATACAAATAAAGTAGTTTAGATTTAATGGTTATTGGGGGTTATAGTGTAGTGTTTGTAGTTAGTGTCATGATGGTCCTTGTGTACCGTCATTGCACTTATGTGGTTAATGTTAGGGTTTTAACCACCCCATAAGGGTCATAATATACCCTTATGGGACTGATGGGGTTAAATAGAGGCTTATGGGGGTCTGTATTGACACCCATGAGTTATAGGGTTAATTAAGGCCTTATGGGGATCTGTATTGACCCCCATGAGTTATAGGGTAATTAAGTGATTATGGGGGTCTGTACTGACCCCCATGAATTATAGGGTTAATTAAGTGCTTTTGGGGGTCTGTATTGACCCCCATGAGTTATAGGGTTATTTAAGGCCTTATGGGGGTCTGTATTGACCCCCATGAGTTATAGGGTTAATTATTGGCTTATGGGGCCCTGTATTGACCCTCATGAGTGACAGGGTTAATTAAGGGCTTATGGGGGTCTTTATTGACCCCATGAGTGACACGTTTAATTAAGGTTTATGGGGGTCTGTATTAAACCCCCTGAGTGACAGGGTTAATTAAAGCCTTATGGGGGTCTGTATTGACCCCCATGAGTTATAGGGTTAATTAAGGCCTTATGGGGGTCTGTATTGACCCCCATGAGTTATAGGGTTAATTATTGGCTTATGGAGGTCTGTATTGACCCCCATGAGTTATGGGGTTAATTAAGTGCTTATGGGGGTCTGTACTGACCCCTATGATTTATGGGGTTCATTTTAGTTGCCTGGGGTAAATATTTTTTAATGCGAGTCCTTTCAGGACCTTTACGGTCCTTTAAGGACCCACGAGCAGTGCCGATCAAGGCCACCCGTTGCAAGGGGTTAATGTGGGGGGGCTGCGGGGGTCCCTTTGGACCCCTGCAGCCAGGGGTTAATGTGGGTACACTTCGGGGGACCCCCAGCATAGAAGGGGGTTAATTTTAGGTGCCGCGGCCAGGATTATTAATAGTGTGCCACAGGCCCTTTAAGGAGCTGAGGCTGGGAATTTAAAAATTTATAATTTTTTAATTTTTAAACCCCGCTGCAAGGGGTTAATATAGGGACCCCTGCAACATGAGGATGTGTATAGGGAGCAGGGGGGAGCCTCACACGGCTGTCTCGGGCTGCTCCGGGGGAGCACGTAGAGGCTTCAGGATCCCTTGTGGGCACTTTTTGTGCCCGTAGGGATTCTTCCGAGATGCGAGAATCACTCATAGATTTAAGGCTGCGTGTTACTCCATAGCTCTCTCGGAGCCTATTCTCGGACATTTTTCAGAGTCATCTCGCAAAGCAGGCTGCGAGGGATTCGGTCCTCGCAAACAGCAAAAAAACTGCCTTTTGCGAGGACCAAGAGAACTACGAGGGAGAATTTAATGAGGCCCTAAGTGTTTAACTGTCTGAAACGTTTGTTGAGGCAGATGCTGTTAATCTGTTCTTATTTCAATTACAATCAGGCAATAGATCACTTTAACATAGAATCCTATGTTCTTTCACACAATGAATCTTACCTATAGCAACACTGAGTACCTATCATTTGCTAGCTGCGATCTTTGTTGGGTTCTTGATCTTGATAGTTCTTGGCTCCTAATGCCTTCTTGATCCTTGCTGCGGTCTTTGACTGCATACGCTGCAGTGGGCTCACCCATACACGGACTGGCTATTGGTTGATTACTGTTGTTGTGCCCACTGAAGACCGTGATTCGTCACCCTCATAGATTTAATGGCGCATGACTGATTCATCTATCCCTTCTATATATTCCATGAAGCTGACATGTCAGTGTCCTTGTTAGTCATCCTGCACATGTGTAGTGTGTGTGATGTACATGTGGCGGCATGTTGGTGTATGTGGAGGCTGGATCCTGCTGGGCCACCAGGCCTGAAGCTCCTGCGACGGGCACCGGGCTCAGTAGGTCGTTGAGGTCCCTCTCCCACTCATTGTAGGTGACAGTCACTGCTGGGCCACCACTTGTTGCTGAGGCCATCTTCCTCCTCACCATGACCCTGATGTCATCGAACCTGTGCTTCACAGGCCTCACAACCTTTTTCGCCGTGCCCACTGGTGTTACCGCAGCCGCTACCTCCTTCAATGCCTGTGCCCTATGCTAGGGCCAAACTTTCTTACCCCCTGGCATGATAGCTGGCCACTCACGGATGGCGCATAGGGGTACCACCATTTCCTGGGGGGAGTAATTCGGGGGCCCTTTGCCTGCCCTCAGCCTCTTGCCCTCCTGACCTCTCTCTACTGCCCCTTGTGCCTGTCCCTCATCCCTGCTTCCACCACCCCTGGGATCTGGCCCCTCCCCCTCTGACCCTGAGGATGATGTGCCTATCAATATGGGCACCAGACCACCCACCTCTTCCCCTACACTTTCTCACCTCTTCTCCTCTACTCCTCCACCTCCTCAACCACCTCCACCTCCTCAAACTACTCCACCTCCTCCATCTCCTCAATCTCCTCCACCTCCTCAACCTCTTCCACCACCTCCTCCTCCTCCACTGCCTCCTCCTCCACCTCTTCCTCCTCCATCTCCTCCACTGCCTCCTCTACCTCAACCTCCTCCTCTACTCCTCCACTCTCCTCCACCTCCCTGCCTCCTTTCCTCTAATTTCCACCTCCTCCCCTCCAACACACCGTATCCACCTCTCTCTACTCTCTCTCTTCCTCCTCGCCTCTCCTCCTCTTCTCCTCCCATCCTCTCCTCTCCCCTCCCCTCTATTCCCTCCATTTCAATCCAAAAAGTAAAATTAGGGTAACAGAAAAAATGTATTTATGTATATATTTGTGATGAAAAATAAAATGTATGTTTTATGTGTAATTGCTAACTGTTGGGTTATAGCATTGGGGGTATGGGTGGGGGTGTATGTTTTGACCTGTCTATAGGTGTGTTATTAACTCTATGTGTATTTGCAGTATGTGTAATCAGTACATATGTGTAATTTTAAATTAATGTGTAAAATAGATCTGCTGATAATAGAAAAGAATATATCTGTAAGAACCTGCTCTCCAATATCACTTACTCTCTCTCTCTCTAGAACCAACCACCAACTCCCGGACCTGCGTACTACTTCGGAAGATTCTACAACACAGTCAACGCATGGGCGTGTGGAAACAGCTTTATTATCTCCCCCTGTCGATCATTTTCTGGGTTCCGGCTTTGCATTGGCTCTGAGGCCTGTGTTGCACTCCGAAATTTCGGGATTGGATTGTAAAAAGAGGACCACATCTATTCCAGCCCACTAACAGCTTGCAGAAAGGGTTTACGCGCTTGCGGCTCCAGTCTGTTGGCTGCAGCCTTGTTCAATATAATATATTGCACTGTGGGCTTGGAATTTATTGGGGCCACAGGTCAAGTAACTCTAGAAAAAAATAAACATTGTTTGAAGACCAAAAATGTATAATATATACATAATACGAAAAAAAGATGTGGAAGAGCACAAAAGTATTATCGAGGATGAGTTTAGTTGTAAGAAATTACACAGGGTTGTATATTAGTAAGATATAGTGGTTGTATATTAGTAAGATATAGTGGTTGTATATTAGTAAGATAAAGCAAGTGACTATCTAAAAAATTGAGCTTTGAAACCCAAAAAGGTTCATGTCATGCCCAGGGGGCCTATGGACTTTGTGGGGAGCTAAGTAAACTAATGGGCCCTGGCTGGGCATGAATTAACATGATATAATTGATCCCTTTTCTTCCAAAGAGACATTGCCCAGACCACCTCGATTTGTGGGTTGCCATTACCCTGTTGGCATGCATTGGTTTAATATGTCTTTGGTTATAACTGTTGCATATATGGCATGTATCTCCATTCTTGATTAGTCAGCTAAACCCTCCTTGAGAGGCTGATCAACTGAGTCTGTTAATAATTGCTGTTGCAGGTTCCCAAGTCCCTGGGGGGTACTTACCACTAGGTAGGTCAGAACCAGTTTCCAAAACCCAGTAGAAGTAGCGGGTCATAACAGCTTATCCTTCAAGAGTTATATTACCAAGGAGCAATCTTTTTCAACCATCAGAATTAAGATTTGAAGAGAAAGCTTGAAAGACTTAAAACATGTTTTAATATGCAAAAGCAAACAAATACTTTTTTTTCAGGTGGTCTTTTACATTTTTCCCTTGACCAATATGTTAATCACTGTCATCACATCTCTGCCCGACATGTGACAGGGCATTCCACATCCAAATCGGAGATGTCAAGGTCCTCATCGTGAACGATGGACAAACATACACATGCCAATCGGTGCTTCTATACTACAGCACATACTTCAAAGTGGTCAGTAATGCACCAACTTGGACCTTTTCTTAGAATAATTGTCTACAAATATGTTTTTTGTAGGTCTCTCTCAGTTAATTAAAATAAGATTTTGACCACTGGCTGCAAAAGCAAACACCAAGTATTAACAGACTAGGAAAAACTCTGGCAAATATTCTGGATGATGAACAATTATTTTGCTGTGCAGGAACACAAATTTCACAGTATTTGGAAACCATGGGCAAAAATATAATAATTTAGATTCAACATCACTTTGGTGATAACCTTCCTATTTTATAAAGAGTTCAAGGTGTGACATTATCATGTAATGCAAAGCAACATTTAACTATTTTATACTGATATCTTTTATTTTTATGTTTTAATTTTTACTTATGCTTATGATCTGTATGCATAAAAAATTACTAAAATATGTTTTTAAAAAATTAATTAACAACCCTTAATGATAATTCAAATCTAACTCTTCATAGTTTATGAAAAAGAGACAATAATGAATTTCAGACTTTGAAGACAATGGTAATAATGCAAACTCAAATCATTCAGAATTTTTCTCTTTAACAGTAGAAAGAGGGGATGGAATTTTTCTCAATGTTTAATGATTATGCATCTTTTTGCCAAATATGTTTGTTCCAGCGGTAGTGTCTAGGAGCTTGATGTCCCCCTGAGCAATATATTTAATAGTGTCACTGATGGAGTTTTTGTTAACTGGATTATCTGTTTCATGGACAGAAATTCAATTACTCTTGACAACATGGACGTACAAGTAGACATTCCCAAAGAGTTTTCATAAGATTTCCTTTGTCTCTATGGCCATCTTAGGCATGTGGGTACATTTTAAATAAAAACAATATGACCATGCACCAGGATAAGATGTTTTATAGCAAGTCTCTTTCAGAAGAACATTCAGTAATATTTTACCCATTCCTCAAAGTATCAGCAAAGTTTTAACAATTTAATGATAATTAAGTAACAATTCATAACTTACACCTCTTCAATCTCTTTCTCAGAGCTGAATGTACGGCTCTATTTTTCAAGCTATATATCAGAGGGTTTAGCATCGGGATGGCAGCCGTGTTAAACAGAGAGATAAGCTTATTGGCCTCAACAGAGTTTGAAAGCAAGTATTGAGTAATGAGGGTCAGATAAAGAAGCACAGTGACCGTCAGGTGTGAGGAACACGTGTAGAAGGCTTTACGTTTTCCTATGCTTGAGCGTATCCTCAGGATTTCAACAATAATAAAGATATATGGGATGAATGTGAGAAGTGAAGGGAAAATGGAATAGAAGTTTGAAATGATAAAACATGCACGTTCCAAAACAGAAGTGTCATTACAAGTAATATTTATAAGGAGCATAATATCACAGAAGAAGTGGTTGATTTCCCTTGAAATAAAGCAAGTAAAACCAGATGATATGACAGGGAGCGATATTGAATCTAGAAAACCCCAGAGCCAACATACAATGGCCAATAGAATGGAGACTCTAAAGTTCATGATTATATTATAACGCAATGGGTTACAGATGGCTACATATCGATCATAAGTCATGGTCGTCAGTAACAATAGCTCTGCGTGTGTCAAGGATACAAAAAAGTACCACTGTGTTATGCAACAAGGAATAGAAATGGTGTTAATGTTGGATATGAAGCTAGTAAGGATTTTATGTATAGTGTTAGTGATGCAGGACATGTCCATAATAGATAGATTCCCAAGAAAGAAGTACATGGGAGTTTGCAGCTGAGGTTCTAGAGAGACAAGCAGAAGAATGGTCATGTTACCACCAATGGCGATGACATAAATAAGGAGAACCAAAAGGAAGATCAGAATCTGGAACTCAGGCACATCGGAAATACCCTTAATTATTAAATACTTCACCTCGCTCTGATTTGTAGAATTCATGGATCTGGAAGACAAATATTATATTGTTGGCACTATCTAACAATGGACGGAGATGTAGCTAGTACAGTATCTCTAATAGGGAGTAGTTCTTGTAACAACATTAAATTAAATTTAAAGAAAAGAGGCAGAGGAAGTATTGCCACTCTACTTGGAATGGAACCACATCCAAATGGTCCTTCTATTGTAAATAGAAAAGAAAAAACAATAACTGGTGCAATTAATTTAAAAAGAGGAGGTAAATAATCACTTTGCAAAATATATATATATATATATATTTTTATTGATATTAATAAATATATATTTAAATATTTTTGCCATATTTATGTTCATTAATTTTATTGATTTTTACATATTTGTCTCTTTTGTTCCCCATTTTTTCTTCACAGTTTTGATGATCAGGATCAGTTCTTGGAGAATGTTTATGGGGGTTCACTCAGAGTGTCTTTCAAAAGGAGCAGACAGCTACATACTGTACATTAACCCAACAGTATAAAATGAAGGCCACACACCTTGGGTGGCATTAAACCCTGTTTGAAGTTTGCCTAACAAATGGAAGTACATAGATTTATTTGAAATATAAAATATTTAATCAGAAAATGTAATTATATTTTTTTATATAAAAATAAATAGCCTCCACATTTTCCATCCCTTTTATACCAAACAAGCCATTATCCCTAGCAAGCAAAGTGGGACAGCTTAATAATCATGCCTGAATAATTTGGCAGTATGGTTAAAAAATGACTTGGCATCACCCAGAAAATAATACTCACTCTTAATGTTATACTTCTAATGGGTACATACCATCTGGCTCTAGATCAATTACGCCATTATTATCAGAGGTTGAATAATTACAAAAGATTTCCCCCAACCTCATATCCTTGCTTCTAGACAACCACCAAACTTGAAAGAAAATCTGGTCAATAGAGTGTTCCCCAAAACCATCTTGTTTGTTGGTTTTATGGTATATAACAGTTCTTTCAGTTGGATAGAGATTATATATACATTTTTCTACTGTGCTTTTTCCATGGATGCAGTTCCCCGACGAAAATTGTCTACATGATCGTCAAGTTTAGGAATGTGTCCAGGTTACATAGTTACATGGTAACATAGTAATTGAGGTTGAAGAAATACTTTTACTCCACCAAGTTCAAACCTTTATGATCTCCTCTGATAGTTTCTCATTTTTGGCCCCTCCCAATAATTTATCTACCTGATCCACAACCTACCAAACCAAAGCACCTGCAAACTGTTTGATTGCTGGGATCTGGGAGATAAATTTTGATGGTGTCCTACCACCAAAACCTGTCTGTGGCTCTGCCTATTCTGCCCTCCCGCTCCTCCAGTAAAACTTTTTTCCCGGCTGTTAGAGGGAACAGCTCTATCTGGCATTGCCATTCCTGAATGGACATCCCCAACAGTTCCACTCTATCTGGCATTGCCATTCCTGAATGGACATACCCAACAGTTTCACTCTATCTTGTATTGCCATTCCTGAATGGACATACCCAACAGTTTCACTCTATCTGGCATTGCCATTCCTGAATGGACATCCCCAACAGTTTCACTCTATCTGGCATTGCCATTCCTGAATGGACATCCACAACAGTTTCACTCAATCTGGCAAATTTGTTGCTCCTTCCCCAGTTTAAATTAGAATCTTACTACTCACCTGCAGACTGATTACTGCACTTACAGCAAAGGTAGAGGGAAAACCCCTTCACTTCCAGTGAGTAATTCACTGATCAGATGCAAGGTGTTGGTATATGGTTCCTTCTTCGTACAATCCAGTATGGTACTTCCTGAAGAAGTCATCTAGATCTGAGTACTGAGTTTTATCCAGTTTTGTGCCTGGCCAATCATTTAGAGAATCGAGATCTCTGATATTTTGAGAGGGTTCTGGATCTGTTCTATTTTCAGGAAACAATTTTTGTTTGGCGTGAGATTGTTTTCAGAGTTTGGTGGGTTCATTTAAATCATTTACACTTCTTGCTCCTGGAATTTGCTTCTACTTGCAATGCTAAGAAAGGCATTTCATTTACGTTACATTTCTTCTTTATAAGATACCGTTGCTTCTTCTTTTGATGATGTTGCATTTCCTGTTCCACCTGTTCAGATTTATATATTTATTATATATAATGCAAACCAATGCATGCGAAATTCGATGTTACAATACTGAAAACAGTCAGCACCTAAACTACATAGAGAGTCTATTAAACAGACACTCAAATGTCACTGTACCCAATTGGACAACAGTTTGCCCAAAAAGATCACTTCATTCAAAATCATAGAAATGAAGAAAACAAGATAGGTGAAAAATATGGAAAAAAAAACTTACCATGAAATCTATACATAAAGGATTCCTTCAGCAGTGAGGGTAGTTCAGAGTATAAATAGGCATCGTGTCTTTTTTTCTGTACCTATATAAGGTACTCACATCCACACAAAAGATGTATAAATACCTAGTTACGGTAGTCTGAGGACGCTTCCTAGAAGGAGTCCAGCAGAAAGGTGATATAAGACCCATAAAGCAGTTTAGTTCTTTCTTACCTGCTCTTGTACATACAACACACACTGACTGCAATCTACCCAAGGCTGAGGGGTTTTATTATCTACTATTATCTCTTATTAGCGTTGGGACAACGTCTCTGGTGGGTTGGGATAATCTGCAGGTCTATTTTAGAAAATTTGTTTTGATAGATTAATTATGAAATCTTCAAAAATACCAAATTATCTGTAACTCACTAAACAAATAATAATAATTGATTTTTTTTTTGATTTTTTTTGTTTAAATATAATTTTATAAAAAAAACACTATATGACACTGAAATGCTCAAAAGTCATTGTTTTCTCACAACATTAAAGATGGGTTGTCACAACTTGACTTGGAACAAAAACACAAAACACGCAATGAGTAAATAGGGACTTACACAACAAAATATGAGCCGCGGGACTTACAACTAAAAAATTACGGACTTGCATGGAGAAAATACGAGGCGCGGGACTTAGAAAAAACAACATTACGACCTCGCAAAAATACGACCTTAACGGCCAAACTGCACACAGCTGAAAACATTAAAACAACAATATAATACACAGAAAAATGACATAAAAAGCTTACCCACAGCAAAGGGGGCACCCAGAACCTCTGCAAGTGAAGTTACACCTTAATTTAAGTCCAAATTACCGAGTTTAGACACACGAAAATCCCCTAAGCGAGAGAAAAAATGGCCGGCGAAAAAAATAAAAACGAGGCTACAGGACTCTAAAGACGCGAAACACCACCAACCACATACAGCTTTTCAAAAAAGCCATACGAGGTACAAGATACACTTTTAGCAAGGAAGCAAAATCATCCACAGCCACGTACCACATACACATTTGCCGCAATTTTACAACACTAACTTACAGAATGCGGAAGTATACAGCTACACTAACGGCTTCCCCTCGCGCACGCAGCCTATTTACACTACACACTGCACACTTTGCTGACACTTAAACCTCAGCTCACCAAGAGTGCAAACTGACATTGTATGCTGCAGGAACATTGAAACAGATTGTCAGCTCTTCAGCACAATGCTTCCTGCATATCTTACTTACAAATAGGTAAAGTATATTATTTTTTTAATTTATTAATTATTTCATTAGCATACAAAAATACGTATACACAAAAAAAAAAACGTATCGCAATAAACACAAAAGACATTCACCACACGCCTCACAACGAGTGCCAACGCTGCTCATAGCACACAAACTACACCAGGGGACAGCCTTGCAATAAGCGCAAAAAGCAGATCAGCGCCAACCTTACAATGACAGCAAAAGCGACCCTAATAAAAAAAAATACAACAACCGAGAGCCTTGCAATGAGCACCGAAGGTCCTCAGGGTAAAAAACGGTTTCCATTATGTCTCAAACAGCATTCCCTGGCTTTCAAATTTCATGTCCGTCATTTTTTGACGGGCAATTCGCTAGTTTGCCTATAAATGTTAAATCATCTTTATCTCCTTGGACTTTTAGTAATGATTACATACTGTGTCCTAAGGCTCCCTTTAGTGGAAATACCCTAAACCCACCCATGACACTCAGGGAGCTGTCGCCATAGTGGCACTGCCGGTCTAGAGCAAACTCCTTCATAGAAGCCGACGGGAGTTGCTCAAACAGATGAGAGTGGTGTGCTAACTAGGTGAGCAACCTGACTAGTTATCCAATTTAGTGATTGTTGTGGGAAACCGCAAAGCATAATAGGGGTTAAGTGTTGTAACCAATACACATTTGATCCATTGAGGTTAACCACAGCATTTGCATATTTTGCCAGAACTCTTAAACACTGTCATGTCTATAACCAGCTACCGGCAGCCACAAAATAACTTATACATCATTATCTTTGGGGCCCATTGCATACAATCATAGCTTTGGGAACCAACATCATATATTAAAATAAATCTGCAAGTAATATAGTACTTTTAGAAGCTCTTAAGGTCATTTGTTCTCCCAATCCTTTTCCAAGTCTTCTCCAGGACTTTCATAAACCTGATCAGGACACATGGAAATCCCGATCAGCCACTAAAAAGTGAAAACAACCCAAAGTCCTTACACCCCCTTAGCCAACTGTCCTGCAACTTAATAAAGGTATCTATATCCTAAGCGCAGCAAGCTCTAAGAAAATCATTTAACCATTTACATACTGGGCCGGCTAGCCAGTCTATAACCTCTGTTAGGGTCGCCTGATTAGCAGGAGCTCTTCTCCCTGAGACCCCTAAGTCTGTCTTCCCTTGATTCTTGGTTCCCTCACTTGGGTTGGACCCCCAAACCCTCACACCACTCTGGCTCTCGTGCCCAAAGTATCTTAATCAAAACTGCTGTGTCAAGATCTGATATGTGGGTCGTAGACTCATCAGCACCTAGAACATAGGCAGGATGGCGTAAGGCCTTAAGTGAGAAGCCCTAGCCAATGTGGGGCAATCAAAGTACCTGAAGATTGAAGTTCCAATTGGGTGAGGGCAACTGTTCTTTTGATGTTGGCATGAAAAACTATAAAAAGAAAGGGTTAATTAACCAATAAAGATTATGCTCTATTTGTGACACATATGCATGGTGTGTTTCCTTTAAATAAAAGGCATTTTTTTAATTCAGAAATTATTTCAGCAACTAGTCCTGGAACCCTGTAACTTGTCCTGAGAATCTGCAACTTGTCCTAACTCTCAGATAAGCTGACCTGTGTGGGGGGATACAGAACCTATACAACCTGTCCATAGGATTTGTGTTCTTGGTCTTTTCAAGCCCAACAAAGAGCAGGTTGTGATACCCTTCAATACTCGACTCACAGAAAGATTTGCACCAACAAAGTAGGAAATCATGACCAATGCTACTTATCTTGTCTAGAGAAACACGGACTCTGGTTTGAGTTTCTGAAATTTATTCCAGTGAATATACAAGGGATAAACCTGGTTTAAATCATCTAGAGCACTGTTGAATTTTACTTTTTTTTCCCTGTTGAGACAATTGGGGGTTCTGTTTGCCTTCCTCTGGATCAATTAAAAATAAACCCGCATATTGCAGGTCAGAGTAGATCTAAAAAGGTTGATCTTGATGGACTAAAGGCTTTTTTCAACCTAAATTACTATGTAACTATGTCATTCTTAAGCTATCAAGTGATACCGAATTCTACTTCTAAATACCTCTCCTTATTATCCATACTGGTATTACCAATTCATTCCTTTCCTATACTGATTTTACCATTTTATTTTAGGAAATATAAACAGGTTGACAGCCATGTGAGGCCCTTCAAACAAAATAGACTATGCATAACAAATTAGTGATATCTAGCATGAAGCAGTCCACAATAATCTACAATGAACAGTGTTATCAAGACGTTCCTCCTGGCAAATCCTCTCCCAGTCCTTGGACACATGATAATTACATTGACCTTTTTTGGTGCTGTATCAAGTTTTAGGATTTATGTTTGTAATAAGTTCCAATAACAATCATGTTGCTCCATCAATGGAGAAGATTGTACATGAACATTATAATAAGTACACAATTAGATGTATTCATCAAATGGGGTATAAAATGAAGATAGGAAATTATATTATTGTTTAATCCATAGACAGGAATGTACATGGACATTATAATTAGTACACAATGAGATATGTTTTATCAAATGGGATTCAAAATTGAGGTAAAATATAGAAAAGTAAGTATCGTGCTGTTCTACCCATGAAGAGGAATGTACATGGACTTTATAAAGTGTACATAATGGAATATATTTATCAAATGTGGTAAAATAATGGAGATTAATAGAGTTAAAAAATAGAATTAATTTCCACATTTCCTATATTTTCTATGTAGTTATTTTATTAAACATGTCCTTTACTACTCCATTTAACATTTTTTAAATCCAATAAACTGAAAAGTTGTTTGTATGATGTTTACTTCTTAAAGGATATGGAAGCTGGATCACTAAAGTGGTCATTTAAATTAACCTTTATTGGCCATTGTACATATCATTTCTCAAAATTGACTGTAACCACATTAAATAAATTGTATGGCTTTGAATGCAAATAACTTCCATATTAAGTTCTATCAACAATCATAAGAGCATGCAGAATTCTATAATTTTTCTAATATTTTCTTTTCTTTAATTTTCCTAGCTATTTGTGTTTATTCCTCCTCTTTTAATTACCATCCCTACACAAATCTTTCCCTATAACACTGCTCCAAATGCATTCTGATCAGGAGTTACTCATAAGCTACTATCCCTAAAGATAGGGAAATTGTTAATGCGCCGTTGCGTTGTCCAACAAGAGGGGGAGAGGAAGGGAGAGAGAGGAGGGAGGTAGGTAGGCAATGAGAGATAGGGAGGGAGGTAGAGAGAGAGGGAGGGAGAAAGAGGAGGGAGGGCACCAGAGAGAGAGAGGGAGGGAGGCAGAGCATGAGGCAAGGAGGCAGAGAGAGAGGGAGGGAGGGAGAGAGAGGAGGGAGGGAGGGACACAGAAAGAGAGGGAGAGAATGAGAGGGAGGAAGGCAGAGGGATAAAGAGGGAGAGAGAGAGAGGTGAGAGAGGGAGAGAGGCAGAGAGGAAGGGAGACATGGAGAGAGATGGAGAGAGAGGGAGGGAGGCAGAGAGAGAGGGAAAGACAGGGAGGAAGAGGCAGGGAGCGAAAGAGAGGTAGGGAGGCAGAGGGAAAGAGATAGAGGAAGGGAGGGAGAGAGGAGGGATGGAGAGATGGAGGAAGAGAGAGAGAGGGATGGAGGGAGAGAGGAGGGATGGAGAGAGAGGGAGGAAGAGAGAGAGGGATGGAGAGAGAGGGAGAGAATGAGAGGGAGGGAGGCAGAGAGAGAAGGTGGGGAGAGAGTGAGGGAGGCAAAGAGGAAGGGAGACATAGAGAGAGGGAGAGAGAGGGCGGGAGGCAGACAGAGGGAGGGAGGCAGAGGGAAAGAGATAGAGGAGGGAAAGAGAGAGGTAGTGAGGCAGAGGGGAAGAGATAGAGGAGGGAGGGAGGCAGAGAAGAGTGAGAGAGGGAGGGAGGAAGAGAGAGAAAGAAAGAGGGAAGCAGAGAGAGAGGGAGGGAGGCAGAGAAAAGGAGGGAGAGAGAGGGAGGGAGACATGTCTGTTCTGCAAGTAGAGTCTGATATGGAATATATTTAATAGTATCACTAATAGAGTTTTGGTCAACTGGAACATCTGTGTCTGAGACATAAATGCAACAATAGACATCAAAGTAGACATTCCCAAAGAGTGTGCATAAGAGTTCCTTTACCTCTATGATTATCTGAGGCCTGTGGTTACATTTTATATGAATACAATAGGATCATGAAGGGAACATATCTACAATCATTATGAGCAAAGCTTTTAATGATTTAATGATAATTAAAGAATAATTCATAATATACACCTCTTCAGTCTCTTCAGAGCCCAATTCACAGTTTTATTTTTCAAGCTGTATATCCGAGGGTTTAACAATAGGATTTTAGCCATGTTAAACAGAGAGAAAAGCTTATTGGTCTCAATAGTTTTAAACCAAGTAGCAACGACTGTGAGATGTGAGGAACACGTGTAGAAGGCTTTACGTCTTCCAGTACTTCAGGATTTCCACAATAATGAAGACATATGGGATGAATGTGAGAAGTGAAGGGAAAATGAAATAGGAAGTTGAACTTATAAAGCATGCAAGTTCCAAAACAGAAGTGTTATTACATGTAATATTTACAATTAGCAGAAATATTTCAGAAGTAGCGGTATTGAGCCAACAGACAATGGCCAACAGAATGGAGACTCTAAAGTTCATGACCATATTATAACGCAATGGATTACAGATGGCTACATATCGATCATAACTCATGGCCGTCAGTAACAATAGCTCTGCATGTGTCAAAAATATAAAAAAGTATAGCTGTGTTATGCAACAAGGAATTGAAATGGTGTTAAAGTGTGATATGAAGCTAGTAAGGATTTTAGGTATAGTGTTAGTGATGCAGGACAAGTCTATAATGGACAGGTTCCCAAGCACGAAGTACATGGAAGTCTGCAGCTGAGATTCTAGACAGAAGAATGGTCATGTTACTACCAATCGTGATGAGATAAATGAGGAGAACAAAAAGGAAGATCAGAATCTGGAACCCAGGCACATCGGAAATACTCTTAATTATTAAATACTTCACCATGGATTCATGGATCTGGAAGAAAAAAAATATTAGAGTTTTGGCATAGCATTGTCTAATAACAGATGGAGATGTGGCCAGTTCATAGGTTATTATAGTATCTCTAAAAGGGATTAGTTCTTTACTTCTCCTGGGTCCTCTAATTTCCATTAACTAAAAAGTAAAGTATGAAGAAAAGAGACAGATGAAGTATTCCTTTTTTTGCTGTCACTCTACTTGGAAGGAACCACATTCAGATTGTCCTTATATAGTACACAAGAAAGAAAAATCAATAAATGGTGCAATTCCCTTAAAGGGAGGAAATAAATAATCCGAAAAAAAGAGAAAAATGCGAACAGAGAACAAACAAAAAATAAAAAGTGATAAAATAGGTTAAAGAAGTTTTTTTTTATTTAGGGAGATTGTACTTGTTATTTGTTTGTTTGGAGATGGAACACAATCAAATCCCTTTTACTTCCCTTTTATGACATTCTATTTTTATTTAGGGAGATTGTACTTGTTATTTGTTTGTTTGGAGATGGTACACAATCAAATCCCTTTTACTTCCCTTTTATGACATTTTATTTTTATTTATATTAATAAATATATATTTATATATTTTTAAAATATTTATGGCTATTAATTTGAGTGGTTTTATATATATTTTTTATTTTGTTCTCCCTTTTTTTCCCCTTTTATTTTCCATTCTTTCTATCTCTTCTCTTAGTGTAATTCATTCACTATCTAATAACAGTTAGACTCTGTTGCAAAACGTTTTAAGGGATCAGGATCAGATTTTGAAGAATGTTGACTGGTTCTCACTCAGGGTGGCTACCAAAGACCAGGGGCCACATTCAATTCCAAATCCGCAACTCAATCGCAGACAGCCGAATGTCTGCTAGTGAGTTGTGGGTTCCCGTTTGTCTCCCCGACTGCAATGCTATTAATTTGCTGAAAGGCACGAGTTACAGGGCTGAGCCTCAAGCCCGTAAAACCCTCCCACGGCCGCAAACTGTTAAGGGACTGTCCAAGATGCGATTACGTATTACGTATAACGTAATGCGACTGAGGCCTCTCAACCAAAAGAAAGCTTTCTAGCCGCAGATGATTGACAGAGGGACATTATACATTTTTCCATTCTACACGCCCATACGTTGACTGTGTTGTATTTTCTTTCGAAGAAGCACGCAGGTCCCGGAGTTGGAGGTTAGATTCTATTAAATTGAGAGTAGGAGAGATTTGAGAGAGGTAGTTTATGGTTTTATTGAGTTATATTCCATTTTTATATATTTACACTTAATACTTGCTCACATATATTTAGAGACTAGCGACTTGCCCATCCAAAAATGGCGGCATTAAAATTTTAAGGCAGGTAATGCTGTTTGCCACAGAGAGTAAGTGTTTTGGTGGTGTGAGATCCTTGTGCGCCGAAGGCACTCATTGCGAGCCTCTGGGTTGGTGTGTGTGTTATCAACAGTGATTTTGCGCTTATTGTAAGGTCCGCAGTGATCTCGTTTTGTGGCTTATTGCAAGGCTCTCCCCTGGTGTAGTTTGTGTCCTGTGAGCAGTATTGGCACTCCTTGTGGGTGGCGCGGTGAAGGTGTTTGTGGTTGTTCGTGCTAGTGTGGTGTTAATTGTTTTTTTGTTTTGTGTCAATTAAAAAAAAATTATGCTAATTAATTAATTAATGAAATCATAAATTAATATACTTTACCTCTTTGTAATTAATATATGCAGCAAGGAATGTGCTGAAGAACTAACAATCTGTTTTGATGTTCCTGCAGCATTTAATGTAGATTTGCAGTGTTGAGCTGAGGTGTAAGTGTCAGCAATGTGTGCAGTGTGTAGTGCAAATAGGCTGCGTGCGCGAGGGGAAGCCGTTTGTGGAGCTGTGTACTTCCGCATTCTGTAAGTTAGTTTAGTAAAATGGGGGTGAATGTGTATGTTGTAGGCGGGTGTGTATGATGTAGCGTCCTTGCTAATGGTGTATGTTGTAGGTCGTATGGGTTTTCGTAAAAGCCGTATTTGCTTTGTGGTATTTAGCAGCTTTAGTGGTCGTATAGCCTTGTTTTCGTTTTTTTCGGCGGCCATTTTTTCTCTCGCTTAGGGGATTTTCGAGTGTCTAAGCTTTGTAAATTTGACTGAAATCGAGGTTTAACCTGTGTTGCAGAGGTCCTGGGTGTCCCCCTTGCTGTGGGTAAGGTTTTTACTTTATTTTAGTGTGTATTTTTTAATGTTTGCTGCGTGCGAGGGTTGTCCGTTAAGGTCATATTTTTGCCAGTCCATAACAAGTCGTATTTTTTTTTTGTGTAAGTTCACAATTTTTTATTTTCTTAGTCCCGCGGCTCGAATATTTTTGTGTAAGTTGTGACGGACCCGCTGGCACTCCGACCGAGTACCTCCACCAATCGATGCTCCTAGTGCTTGCCGAGGACTTCAAGCACTCCAACCGACACCATCAGCACTGCAGACTTATCACATTCCCCCAAGCATGAGCCAAGGCTTCAAGAAAGGGTCAAGCAGGTCTGTTTTAATGAGCACCCAAAGCAACAGTACTCACACAGCCAGAGCAACTCCTCCTCAGAGAGAGAAAACTGACAGTTAAAAACAGACAGTGTTTGAAAATATGACAGTTATTAAGGGTTCTTAAACTGGTGTTCTAGGAGGGAGGGGAATAAAACAGTCAAACTAAGTCCATAAAACAGGGTTTTTCTATACACTCTGCATCCGAAGTGCATAGCAAAACTGCAGATCCTTTGTCAGAGCATTTAAAGGGCCAGAACCAGTCTAATAAAATCCACTATGCTCAAATAACATACAGTTAAAATACAGGCAATAATCAATGCAAAGGTCTCTGCTTCTGCCACATAAGTCCGTAGTTAGTCATTGCGTGTTTGTTTATTTTTTTCAAAGTCCCGCTTGTGGGGTCATTTGTAACCAGTTGTGAGACGCCGTAGAGCCTCGACCTCCGCAAATGCGGCCCCTCGCATTGCGAGGTGCCGCATTTGTGGTCCAAAAGTTGTAGGGGATCGTAGGGATGAGCGCCGATAACGCTCAACTCCACCAGCGCAAGGGCGCCTTTGGCGCTCCTTGCCATCAACTGCGGCCCTAGCTTTGCGAGCAAGCGTTAGCAACAACCCATATTGCTGGCAACTATATATGTGATTACACATACAGTAAAACCCTAGTTATCCGCCACCTATGGGGACTCCCTATTGCCGGATAACTGTAGTTTCCGGTTAATCGGGAGTCCATGAATTTAAGGGTCTAAACGACCCTTAAACCCCACAAAAACCCTCAAAATGCCATTAAAAGGGCATTAGCACCTAAACTAGGACATGTAGATCCATAAAAATAATTAGAAAAAAAGTTGAAGGAGAATGTGGTCCTCCTCGGTGCTATCCGTGGCTGCCCCGTCATTCTTGCAGGAGGGACGGAAGTGAAGCCAGGGCCTAGGGCTCAGGCTTGGAAGGAGGTAGCAGCAGAAGTTACTGTGGTACTCACAGCACCAAGGGATGTGAGGTCTGTCAAGCACAGATTTGATGACATTAGGGCTAAGGTGAGGAGAATAATGGTAAAGTAGGACAGAGACTGCATCGTGACCTATAATGAGTGGGAGAGGGTCGCAAGGGACCTTATGAGACCATCGCCTGCCGCCTCCCTCCCTCACTCTCTATTCCAGCAGGACCCAGCCTCCATGTCAGGTGAATAGCACATACACCAACATGCCACCACATGTGCATCACACACACTACACATGTACATGATGACCAACAAGGACACTGACATGTCGGCTCCATGGAATTAACAAGGGATAGATGGATGTGTCACTAAATCCATGAAGCTGACAAATCACTGTCATTCCTGGGCACAACAGTAATGCAGCAACAGAGAGTCAATGTATTGGTGTGCCCACTGCAGCCTATGCAGTTACAGAACGCAGCCGGATTCAAGATAGTGTTAGGAGCCAAGAACGATCAAGACCATAAACCAAAGAATAGATCAAATCTAGCATATGATAGCCAATCTGAGCTGCAATTAGGAGAATCATCCAGGTTCAAGCCTAGACGTCAAAAAGTTAGGAATGAACACATAACAATGTATTATTCATCATACTAATGACATATACCTTTTTTTTCTAGGAGGAGGTCTGGGTCCAGTGGCGAGCCTGAGGCGGGGGCGTCGGCTCATTCTCAGCAGGATGTGGAGGCGCAAGTCCCTACACAGCAGGAACTGGCGCAGGGGGAGGAGAAAAGAGGAGGATCTCTGGGCCCAGGCTCGGAGGAGGAGGAGGTCATTTGGATGGTGGTGTCACAGTCCAGACCCCCGGGAACAATGCCGGGATTTGACCCCACCATCCCCTTCCTCCAAAGACTGCATATCTCACCAGGGCCCTCCAACTGGACTTATGGGGACCAGCACAGCCAGCCACCACCTCCTTCCCCACACAGCAGTGCGCTGGCCTGGCTGCCACCACCACCGGACATACCCATACACCATTGGATGTTTCCCTCCTGGCTCCAGCCTGGCCCCAGACCCTCCCACTTGGTGTGCCCCTGCCTCCCAGGAGGCTGCCTCCCCCCCCCCACCCCCCACAACCACCAGCAGGGAGACTGCGGCCAGTCACAGAGGATGTGAACCCTGTGGAGAGGCGGAGGAGGACATAGGGGCTGCGGACATTTTTGTGCCTTTTCAACAACAATCTAATCAGTGACTGAGAGATACACCTGGCATGCTGTGGTCCATAGAGTCACGGAGAGTCGGACGCAACTGAAGGACTAAACAACAACAAATACCGCTATGTCGGTGGACTTGCAAAGTCTCACAATGGCATGTTAATGACAGCCAGCATTGCTATATGCACTAGTGACGCATGTGATCCTGACCTCAATATCAGAACAGATCCTTGGGTCTGATGTAAGTAACATTGAATCTGGCTGCTGACCTTTGTGTCCCAGATTACTGATAACCCTATTTTCCCAGATTACTGATTATCCAGAGACCTAACTAATAGTTAGTAATGCTTGCAGAAAGGAATCATGTGAATTGGTATATTGTTAAAGTTACAGTATTTATTAGTGGGAAAAATAAATAGAACTTCCCAAAAAACAACTCAGATCTCACCGTCACATATTAGTAATAATAATAAATGGATCAACAGAACCACAAAAGTAAAAACAAAATAATCTTTATTGATACCTCTAAAAACAAACTTTACCTTTACCAATGATATACAGTATTTTAACATTAAAGTGTCACGTGCAATAAAGTTATTTGACCAACGGTGTCACCATATAAATGAGTGTAGCCTATTGTGAGGCTAATATTCTATGGTTATATACAAAAGTACAAAATCTCAAATAAAAAATACAAAGAAATAAATAACTACTATACAAAGTTATACAGTTATTCATTTCTTTCTTAACTTCATTTTGGTCATTTTTTTTATAATTCCTGTATGTGGAAATGATCTTTATCTAATTAGTACTGTTATTCATCTGGGGGATATATGTATTTTTTGTTTTAATCAATCATGTTTTTTTGCTCAGTTTGTTTTTAAAAGGTATCAAAAATAATATTTTGGTTTTACTTTTGTGGTTCTATTGATTCATTTATTATTATTACTAATATGTGACGGGGAGATCAGAGTTAGTTTTTGGGAAGTTCTTTTTTCTTTTTTTCCACTAATATATAGTTTATTTCTTTATCAATTGGGGTACATTTATATTAATAGTATTCAAATATAAGAGATACAGTGATAGGTACCCAGACTGATTATTATGCATTTCAATCCATCCTTTTGAAATTACTAAGTTATAGTATTTAGCACTGTACTGTACATGCATGTTGATTGTTTGTTTTTTTTCCTCCTCTGCCTTTCTTTAGTTGACCACTTTTTTCAGATTTTGTTTTTGTCACCAAACTGTATGTGTGAAACTGGATTGGATTACACAGTCCAGAGGTTGACTCCTCTGTTTCATAGAGCAGATCTTAACAAGTTTGAAGTGCTTTGCATATTAATGGTTTCTTCAATTAAATGGAGTGATTTGTGATGATCCTTCTTTTCATCAGATTCCGGTTGCAGTGATGTAGTGACCACATGTGACCCTGGTAGGTACTATGCATCATGTTTATTCTAGACTATGACCCCTTTTTCCCAATAATAGCCTCTTGCTCTCTCGGGATCCGCCCACAGCTTTTTTATACCATTATCACTGTGTCAGTGTGTTTTCAATCCACATGCATCGCATTGGTGTCACATTCTTATATATGTAAACTAACAAGCCATAGTTAACATGCAATAGATCAATACATATCAAAAGAATCATAGTAATAATAGCATTAGATATCATATAATAATATATATCCTATATAATCAACATAAAGGGTTAATACACATGCATATGTCCAGTTAGTGATATTGTGGAGTATCAATATTCCCTTGAGGGCCTAAAATGAATATGACAGGTGATACTGGAGTGGATTGTCAGTTCCTTCTCTTGTGGACTGTGATTTGTCTGACCTCTCTGCTATGAAGTGCCCACCTACACTGGCTCTTCATAGTATAGCTCACAGCTTAATTGCAGTACACAAGCCCCTTCACCACCACCACTTAGCAATGCTGAAGTGGACCAGGGGAACATACACCACACCAATCTAATCTAACCCATCAGGAAGGACCGCAAAAACACATGGAGGCTGTGCAGAGGCACGTGCAGTGACAGTCAATTCACCTCCATCAGGTGTAATCACTGCTACGCCCATCCTGGTAAGTACCACTGCTGGTTGCCATGTGTCAAGATGTATAGCCATTCATTCACATTTTGTTACCTCCCATTAGGTTCTGCTATTCATCAATTCAATTACTTTGGAGTGGCCACTAATTGTTGTCCCAATGTAGATGAGTGAAATGTATATAGATCTTTGTATTTTTAGGATCCACATAAGAGCCTTTGTGAGTTAGAAACAGTTAATATGTCAGCTGTTTGCATGTATTTGTGTTTCAATGTAATGAGGTAGTGTGTATTACAGCATGTTGCAGCATGGCTTTTCATAATGGCATATGCATGACCAACCTATGAGGAAAATAACATTTTAGTTTTTGCAATATTTGATATTTGGGAGTTGTAATGCCTTCCATTGCTTTCTCCATATTGTAAAGTGTATTGGTGTCTTTATATTGTCATTTGCAGTGTTCCTAAATAGTCTGTAAACCCTTTGCGGGTAATATTTGGATCCCGTAAGCTTTGAGCCGCCATTTGCAGTTTGTGAGCTTGAGTGCGGCTGTGGTGTTGATCGATTTTGACAATTAAATAGCGATTATCGATTTTCGCGATTGGAAGTTTTGCGGCCTTGCGAGATCAAAGGCTTTTGGAGGCTATAAGTTACGAGTTTAACCAGCTACATTTTTTTCAAGGCCGTAACTCAGAAGCCATTTTAAACCCGCAAAAAGGCTAAATGGCCAATGGCTACATGCCATCTGGCTCTAGATCAAATATGCCACTAATAACTTAAAGGGATGGTAAACTCAGCATAGTTGCTGTGCAGAATGTTATAGAGAAAGGTTGTATGTATAGGGAAAATCAAATGTTGTTGTTGAAATGACTGCAGGGGCTGTGTGGCAGACATTTCTGATTGGTTTGTTTACATCATGCGGTGCAGCCCCTCTGTCCAGCAAGGTTTCAACGAGCATTTATGTGGAGTGCGAACGAGCAGGATTGCATTCTGGATTAGTAAAAACAATCTAGTGACACTTAAATAAGGAATAAGAGTAAGAAAAAATGTGGTCGCAGGAAATACACCAATCCAACCACTTTGAATGTGTGTTATCCTTCTGTGTTAACTGAAATGTCACATTGCAAGCCCTTAGAAATACATTATCATAATATGGACTATGTAACATATTTTGTGTCTGCATGTATCAAAAGTTCAGAGTGACATATGGTGACAATATAAAGGCATAGAAGAGCCGATAGGATGAAGCTTCTGCTATGGGAGCACATTTTATACGACTGCCGTGGATCCAGGTGGGAGTCTCCTCAGTAAGGAGATAATGGTTGATGGAGATCCGTAAGGTATGTCAAAAGGTTTGTTCCATATTATTCTTTTCACCAACAGTTTATCACCAGGCGTAAAGGGGTGCATTGGTTCACCTGGTGGGAGAGGAAGAGCCACATTACCGTAGATGTTATTCAATTTATTAATCAACTGATATGCATATTACTCCTGAGCTATGCCTATTGGGACCTTCATCTGGAGGCTGGACTTACCAACACAGCCGGGTACAGGAAAAGATCCTCCCATTAAGACCTCTAAGGAGAGACCAGTAGTAGTATTGAAGTCCATGCAAATGTCTGCCAAAATTGCTGGTAAATATCGTGGGAATTCTTGAAAGTTCCACTAGTTCCCTTCCTCAGCTTACCCATTTGGTTCCATTTGTCCTTTCCACCTGTCCAGAGAACTGAGGGTGGTAAGGGATATGGAATTTCCAGTCAACACATATTGTTGAAAATGTGCTATGAAAATAGGGCCACTGGAATGCAGAACGCCAACTCTTCCCTCCCCGTCTGACCAGAGACCATTAGGGTTGAGGGTCAGATACTGCTGGTCCAGAATGAGAGGTCAGCCTCAGAGGCATACTGTTGGAGGGATGTAAGAGGAAGTTCAGGGATACAATGAACATGTAGAAGTGAAAGTTGGGAGGAGAGAGTAGACAAGTAAGAGCGATGAAGAGATGCATGCAAAGCAGAGTCCTTAGCAGCAGAACCATCAACAAAAACAATGTCACCATCAGGAAGTGGGGCAGACTGGAAGTCTGGTCTTGTAGATGTTTCAGTGTGTATGTTGTCAACGCCAGGAGGAGGACAGGATCTTTCCACAGGGATAGACTGGACCATGGTGATCTGGAGAATATTTAACAATAAGATTAGAAGTGGCAGTCAAAAGGGCTTCATATCCAGACCTACGTTGGGCAGTCATTGTTGAGTGGTAGAAATTTGCCGGAAAGTAAGAACTTGGTTAATAGTCTAGAGAATGAATGGGTGTGAGTACTAGAGGGATGGGATGATTCTACCATCATTGTGCAGCAGCAATGGCCCGCATGCAAGCAGGCATGCCTCAAATCACAAGGGGCAAAACTTTAGAGAAAAAGGCCACAAGCCTATAGCCAGAACCTTGTTCCTGGGTCAGGACAGCTGCCATCATGCCCCCATCCTCCTTAACATAGAGATGAAATGGTAATTGATACCGAGTGCAGTTGCTTGACAAGGAGATGCTTTCAGGTATTTGTATTCCTTGTCCATTTCAGCCGCCAAGCACATCAGGAGCTAGTTGCAAAGTTGTGCAGAGAATATGATCATAATAGGAACAGTCTGGAATCCACTGGCAGCAATATGTAACAATACCCAGAAAGGAGAGCAGAACATCCTTAGTCTTGAGTTTGGGTATATGTTTCAGAGCAGAGACACTTTCCAGAGACAAAAGTATTTGTCCATGGGAGAGGAGGAATCCCAAATAGCAGACAGTTTGCTGACAGTAATGCATCTTGCCAGTGGAGACGTTATGTCCTGTAAGAGCGAGCTGTGATAGGAGAGAAAGTGAGGCCTCTTGAGAGGCTTCTAGGCTTGGACTGCACAGAAGCAGATCATCTACATACTGTAGGAGGACAGAGCTCGACGATGGAGACCATGACTGCAAGGTAGCACTGATGGGGTATGCTCCAGAGGAGCCACAAAAGCCCTGACGGAGGCTCGTCCACATAAATTGTTGGCCCCGGGGCTGTGTAACAGGGTCAACCAGATTACTGAAAAATGCAGAATTTAGGTCTAAAGAAGTAAAATATGTGGCATTCGCTGGTATGGCAGTGATGACAGAATTAACATGCGAGTTATCAATGGGTGCCAGGGGCTCTATCAAATGGTTAATGTCCATTACATCCTGTGTGAGGTGCCAAGTCTGGCAGCCTGGTTTGGGGACAGGATTAATGAGAGTATTGTAAGGGGAAGTAGTAGGAACAATGACTCTCTTAGCCAAACAAAGCCTCAAGAGTGGGCAAAATACATTCCTCCTTGTCCCAAGACAATGGGTACTGTTTAATATAAACTGGAGAAATGCCTGGACGGAGCTTGTCTATATAAGGTGTGCAGGAAATTAATACCAGGTGGGTGGGAGAAGTAGACTACAAAGTAGAGTGCATATGATGCAGAGCGCGGGGCATTGGTCAAAAAGAGTAGACTGGGCTATAAAACAGGTAAGATTGTCCAGGAGAATTAATGTGGTCTGTGTACATAATCCTTCACCAACTAGCCAGGTAAAGACCTCTTGAATGGCATTAACCAAATAATTAGCAGTAGGAGTAAGCCACACACCTTGAATGGTGTCAAGGGTCACATCTGACAACAGTTCAAACTCAAGCGGAGAGCATGCCAAAGGGTTAAGTAGATACAGAAGGGCCAGAGACAGTTCCTGTGAGAGAAGGGGACACAGCCCTACATAAGATGTCAGTGGAGGAGGAAGTTAGGTAGATAGAGGTAGAAGAGGGAGCTTCCTCATTGATGGATAAAAAGTCAAAACGACTTCCTTGGAGGGCATAAACAGGAAGGAGAGCCACAAAATATACCTCCCCTTTTGTCCACTAAATTGTTAATTTGCAGCTTAGAAATCAAATCCCTGCCCAAAAGATTTACAGGGCATTTAGGGACAACCAAATACTTGTGAATTAAACATACCATACAATTATCCTCCACGGGTAATAACATAATTGGGAATTGAACCACTCATTCTTAATATAGGGTAAAGGAGGTGTAACTCTCATCCCACTCCCTCACCACATTCTCTCCCTCCCTCTTCCCCTTTCTTTCTCTTCCTCTCTCTCCCTATTTCTATCTCTCTCTCACTCTCCTCCCTCTTTCACTCCCATCTCTCCCTCTCCCACTCTCTCTTTCTCTCCCCCTCTTACCCTGTCTGTCCCCATCTCTCTATCGCTTTCTCCCCCTCTCACTTTCTCTCCCCCTCTTTCCATCCCTCCCTCTCTACCCCCTTTTCCTCTTCCCCTCACTCTCCCTTCTCTCCCTCCCTGTTACCCCTCTCTCTCTCTCTTTACTCTCTATCTCCCCCTACTCTCTCCCTCTTCTCCCTCTCTCTTTCCCTATTTCTCTCTCTCTCCTATTTTTCTCCCCCTCTCTCTCTACCTCACCCTCTCTTCCTCTTCTCTCTCCATCTCTCTCCCCCTCTGTCTCTCTCTCTTTCCCTCTCTTTATTTTTCCCTCCCTTTCTTCTACTCTCCTGCCACTCCCTCACCATATTTCTCTCCCTCCCTCTTCCCCTCTCTTTCTCTCCTTGTCTCTTCCTATTTCTATCTCTCTCTCTTTCCCTCTCACTCTCTCTCCCTCTTTCCCTCTCTCCATTCCCTCTTTCTCTCTCTCTCTCTCTCTCTTCCCTCCCTTTCTCTTTTTCTGTCTGTCACCCTCTCTCTTTCTCCCCCGTCTCTCTCCTCTCTCTCTTTCCATTTTCTCTCTCTCCCTTTCTACCCCCCTTTCCTCTAGCCCTCTCTCCCCTTCTATCCCTCCCTCTTACCCCTCATTCTCTTCACTCTCTATCTCCCCCACTCTCTCCCTCTCTCTTTACCTATTTCTCTCTCTCTCCTATTTATCTCCCCCTCTCTCTCTCTACCTCACCCTCTCTCCCTCTTCTCTCCCAATCTCTCTCCCCCTCTGTCTCTCTCTCTTTCCCTCTTTCTTTATCCCTCCCTTTCTCCAACTCTCCTGCCACTCCCTCAACATATTTATCTCCCTCCCTCTTCCCCTCTCTTTCTCTCCCTGTCTGTTACTATTTCTATCTCTCCCTCTTTCCCTCTCACTCTCTCTCCCACTTTCCCTCTCTCCATTCCCTCTTTCTCTCCATCTCTCTCTCCCATTTCTCCCTCCCCCACTATCTCTCTCTCTCTCTTCCCCTCCCTTTCTCTTTTTCTGTTTGTCTCCCTCTCTCTATCTCTCTTCCTCTTTCTCCACCTCTCTCTTCCTTTCCCCTCTCTCCTCATTTCTCTCCCTTTCTTCTTTTCCTCCCCTCTATCCCCCCTCTTCCCCTTTCTCCCCTTCGCTTTCTTTTTCCCTCCTCTCTTTCGATCTTCTTTCCCTCCTCCTTCTCTATCCCCCTCCCTCTTCCTCTCTCTCTCCCTTTTCTCTTCTTCCCTCCTCTTTCTCTTCCTCCCTCTCGATCCTCCTCACTCTTCCTCTCTCTCTCTCTCCCCACTCTCCCTCTATCCCTCTTCCCACTCTCTCTTTCCCGGTTCTCTTTCTCCTCTTCTTTTTCCCTCCCTCTCTCGCTCCCTCTTTCTTTCTCTATTTCTTTATCCCTCGCTTTCAATCCTCTCCCTCTCTCTTTCTCTCACTCTCTGTCTACCTCACCCTCTCTCCCTCTTCTCTCTCCCTCTCTCACACACATCTACATGGCTCTCACCTCATCACAACTCCTGCCTCCATCTTGTGTTGAAGATCTCCTGCCACTGTCTGTACCCAGCCTTGCTGCCATGGCTGCGCAGGGGAAGGTTTCCTCTCCCTCCTCTCTGTGCTCCGGTGCAGGGGGCGGGCTTATCCTTCTGGCAGTGTGATCTGAGCTCACACCAGTTCTAGAGGCATATTTATTTCTTATTATGATCAGTTATGCATTGATTGAGCTTGTTAATGGAGGGCCCAGTTGCAAAATCTTTTGAGGTCCCCTTGCAAATTCTCTATACAAGGTAGGGTCCTGTAAGTAGATGGCCAGATCACCCCTAGTCTGATCAAATAACCATTCTATACAAAATAATTTTATGGCCCTCAACTCAAATACATTAAGAGTCTTCCTATACTCCAGGCTTTTGCAAGTAGCTCAGAGCCCTACTCTGCAGTTGGTCCTGTACCAGTAGTTTCTCCACTACTTTCATTGTCTAAAGCTTTACCCATCCTATTGAATTGTTCTTCTCACCTCAGCGCCTTTCTCCTGCTCAGAATATACTGTATAGTAACTGTTTAATTTTTTTCTGCAAAACCATGGAATTAACCATGATCATGGTTGGTGTCTTCCCAGTCTGAGGATGGATCATATAATAGTATGTGGCGACATTGTAGTGTGCCAGTGTTTTATCATTATTTTGATGATGTCAAGATGCAAAATATCTTTAAAAAATTATTTCAATAAAGTCATAATGAAAGGTAGCTTATGCAGATTAAGTAACTATAGAAAAAAATAAACATTGCTTGAAGTCCAAATATATAATAATATATGCATAATAAAAAAAATTGATGTGAAAGAGCACAAAATTATTGTAGAGGATGCCTTAGTTGTAAGAAATCACACAGGGTTGTATAATAGTAGGATATATCAATTGAAGACCTGGACAAATTGTCTATCCTTCAGGAGTTAGATTATCAACTACAACAATCTATAAATGATTTAAGAGTAATCTTGTTCAAACATCAGAATTGTCTTGAAAGACTTATACAAATAATTTTCTTGATAGACTTATACAAATGTTTAAATATACAAAAATATCCCAATATTGTTTTCAGGTGTTCTTCTAAATTTATAAGTTGCCTCAATCATTTTCATCTTTCCCTTGACTAATATACTAATCACTGTCATCACATGTCTGCCCGATTCGTCCAATTCGGACAAAATAGTAATTTTTGAGATGTTGAGGTCTTCATCAAAAACTATGGACCAACATACATATGCCAATCAGTACTTCTATACTACAGCAGAATATTTAAAATACTTTATCAGAACCAAATGCTCAATAATTCACCAACTTGGACATATTACTAAAACAATTACCTACAATAATTTAGTTTTTTTGTAGGTCTCTCTCATGCTGTGTTGAAGCAGGAAGACCAATTTTACATTATTTGGAAACCATAGGCAGAATATAATAATTAAGATTTAACAAAGTTTTGGTAAATCTTCCCAATTTATATACGGTTAAAAATAAGATATAGATATTGAGGCATGACTTTATAAATGAATACAATTTAGTTATGTAATGCAAAGCAACATTAAACTATTTCATACTGTTATCTTTTATGTTGATGCATTATTATTTGTTTACAATACTTAGTAAATAATAATGATTAAATCAGATTCTTAACATTTAATGTAAGTCAGACTTTAATTATGGTAATTATGCAAAATCATCAGTTTAGAGATTACGCATCTTTCTGCCAAACAAATCTGTTCCACGGGTAGTGTCTAGGATCTTAAAGTCTCCTTATTCAATATATTAATAATGCCACTAATGGAGTTTTTGGCAACTGGTTCATCTGTATCATAGACATAAATTCAAATGCTGCTGACAATAATCAACGTTAAATTCGACATTCCCAAAGAGTGACCATCTGAGACATGTGGGTACATTTTAAATAAATACAATATGACCACGCACCAGTATAAGATGTTTTATCGCAAGTCTCCCTTGGGAGAACATGTAGGGAAATTTTTCCCACTCTGCAAAGTGTCAGCAAAGTTGTAATGATTTAATTATTATTTAATAATTCATAATTTACACCTTTTTCAGTCTCTGTCTTACAGCCGAATGTACAGCTTTATTTTTCAAGCTATATATCAGAGGGTTGAGCATCGGGATGGCGGCCGTGTTAAACAAAGAGAAAAGCTTATTGGCCTCAATAGAGTTTGAAAGCAAATATTGAGAAATGAGGGTCAGATACAGAAGCAAAACAACTGTGAGGTGTGAGGAACACGTGTAGAAGGCTTTACGTCTTCCAGTACTTGAACGTATCTTCAGGATTTCCACAATAATGAAGACATAAGGGATGAATGTGAGAAGTGAAGGGAAGATTGAATAAAAAGTTGAAATGATAAAAGATGCAAGTTCCCAAAGAGAAGTGTCATTGCACGTAATATTTATAATTGGCATAATATCACAGAAGAAGTGGTTTATTTCCCTGGATATATAACAAGTGAAACCTGATAATATAACAAGGAGCGGTATTGAATCTATAAAACCCCAGAGCCAACTGGCAATGGCCAACAGAATGCAGACTCTAAAGTTCATGACCATGTTATAACGCAATGGGTTACAGATGGCTACATATCGATCATAACTCATGGCCATCAGTAGCATTAGCTCTGCATGGGTCAAAGATAAAAAAAAGTAAAACTGTGTTAAGCAGCAAGGAACAGAAATGGTGTTAATGTATGATATAAAGCTACTAAGTACTTTATGTAGAGTGGTAGTGATGCAGGACATGTCCATAATAGACAGGTTCCCAAGAAAGAAGTACATGGGAGTCTGCAGCTGAGGTTCTAGACAGACAAGCAGGAGAATGGTCATGTTACCACCAATGGCGATGACATAAATGAGGAGAACCAAAAGGAAGATAGGAATCTGGAACTGAGACACATCAGAAATACCCTTAATTATGAAGTACTTCACCTCGCTCTGATTTGTAGGATTCATGGATCTGGAAGACAAACATCATTTTGTTGGCTTAGCACTATCGAATAACGGATGGAGATGTGGTCAGTGCCTAGGTTAGTACTGTATTTCTAACAGTGAACAGTTGCACTGTTCTCTAGGTCCCCTAATTGTGATAAAAAAGGTAAAGTAGGAAGAAAAGAGACAGAGTGAGTATAGCTGCCTACTCTAAGTGGAAAGAAACAACATCCAAATGGTTCTTATATAGTGCATCAGAATGGAAAAACTATGAGTAGTTCAGTTCCTTATAAGGAAGGAGGGAAATAACGAGAAAAAAGGGGAAACATTTAAAAGAAGCACCAACTTTTGGGGGATATTATTCACAACCAAATCTCTTTTTTACCATTTTATTTTTATTGATATTATTAATATATATATATATATATATATATATATATATATATATATATATATATATATATATATATACGTTGTTGGTTTACTTATGGTTATTAATTTTTGTGATTTTTATATATCCTCTCTTTTTCTCGATTTTCACTTCACTTTTTAATTTCCTTTTTTTTCTTTCTATCTTTTTCCCCTTGTTTTTACAAACTCTTTTCTGTAATTATCTCACTATCTAATAGCAATTAGACTCTGTTGCCAAATGACACTATTTGTTTGATGAAGAAGATCGGGATCAGAGTTGGAGGACTGTTGCCTGGTGTTCACTGGGAGTGGCTTTCAAACAGCAGCAAACTACATATACATTTAACCCAACAATATTTCTAAACTATATGAAAGTATGTCCCCATATCGTGGGTGGCATTTGGTGGTTTGCCTAATAATCAGAAAATACTAAAAGAGGATGTCGAATTATAAAAGATATCCTCAACTTCTTATCCTTGCATCTAGACAACTACAAAAGTTAAAAGAAAGGCTGATCAAAAGAGTGTTAACCTACACTATCTTGTTTGTTGGTAATTTTATGGTTTATAACAGCTCTGTCCAATGGATAGTGATTGTATATACATTTTTCAACTGCATTTTTCCAAGGATGCAGTTTCCTGGTAGAAGATTTCTATATAACCTCAAGTGTAGGGTAGCGTTGAAAAAATCTATAGATTAGCTGACACCATTTTGCCCAGAAAGAACACTATATTTAAAACATAAAAATAAAGATGCTCAGAGGGAATTTCAAAAGCAAACAGAAATAGTTCAAAATAAAAAAAATGACATAATTCTTCAACACAATAGATACAGGAGAACAGATCTGGAATTTGTGATATATCATGTGATTCTCTTTCTATATTCCCCTGTGTTTTGTTGATTTTGTCAATCCAAATAATACAACTAGAAATATTGATTTTGATACGAGAGACAGAGAGAGTGAGAGAGGTTCACTTAGACAGAGAGAAAGTGATAAGTAGTACATATTAGACATAGCAAGAGGAACACAATATATAAATACTGAGCTAAAGAGAGAGCAAGAGAGGGATTATGCTAGTGTGAGTTAAAGTTATAAAGAATAACATAGATAAAGTTCAGAAAGAAAGAAAAAGGCAAGAAGGAAATGGGTGGACGGAGTAAGAGAGAAGGATTGACGGGCACATATGTCATGACGGGTTTAACTCTCAGTCCGTGCACAGGGTTCCCTCCCACAACTTACCATCAGATCAGACAGCCACAAACCGAGCATGGAAGTCCCAGCTTTCAGCGAAATATAAAACATAGTTCTACCGCTAGAAGATATCTTTATTGAAAATGGTATAGCATAAAAATACAGTCGTAACAAAACACATTAACACAAAGTAATGAAATAGTGGTGTCACTAAACAATACTACTTGGTAACATTATTAAGATCACTAGATCAGAAGTCCAAATGACCGAATTACTCAGAGCTGTTGCAAAATATGATGATTGTTTGCATCTCTCTGCAGAAGGCCCTAAACTGACACTTGAATTGTTTCAGCTCCACAAAGGACCTCTTAGATCTGCCTTTGCAAAATATAATTTGATTACACCTCCATAGACCAAGTCACAGAGTATAGGTTAAATTACCACAAACTACATATAAAATATTATATTCAGATACCAGGCATGTTTAACATTACTATAATCATTTAACATGGACAGAGAGAAACAATGGAAGAGATACAAAAAAAATGCAGAAATCTAGAGAGGTGAAAAAATACTACCATCAAAACGATACATTGAGGGTTTCTACAGCAGTGAAGGCAATTAAGTGTATAAATAGGCAACTTAACGTTTTTCTGTACCTATATAAATTGAGTCCATTGATAAATAATAGTGAGTCCTCACATCCACACAAAAGATGAATAGTCACCTGCTTAAGGCAGCCTGAGGACCCACCATAGAACGAGGGTAGGGAAGGTGACATCAAGACTGAGAGATATAAGGAACATAAAGCAGTCTCACCTTCTCTTGTACCTGCAGCACACACTGGCTGCAATCTACATATGGTTAAGGTTTATATTATCTTTTAGTAGAGTCAGGACAATGTCTCTGGTGGGTTGGGAAACTCAGTCTAATCTAAAATAATTGTTTTGTTAGATTAATTGCAAAATCTTCAGACATACTTAATTATCTTTATCTCAATAGGCAATACCTTGGAGGGTACTAAAATCCCTGCTTTGAAAAAGTTTAGACTGATGGAAAACTATAAAATAACATGTTGTTTATTACTCAACAATAGAAATTTGAACTATATAGAAGTGAATAGAAAATAGAACTAATATTTTTAGTAATTTAATGGTGTTTAAAACATATTCTCTGTTTTTTTATTTTTTTATTTCTCTTGTGGTGTTAGGTGAACACCTCTTCTGCTTTTCATTCATTCCAATGGAGTCACCTGTTACACTGAGATACCATATTGAATGGAGTTTAAGCTTTAATCCATCTGTATGTGTCAAGTGAAAAAAAGAGTGTTGATTGAAATGTTTTAATCAGTCATAAGAAATGAAAACAGGTTAACTATGCCCATTGTGAATGTTGAAGGCCTTCAGCGCTATGCGGTCTTCACTTCCTGTATCATGGATTGTCCACTTCCTGTTTCACAGACTGCTCACTAAATAGGAAGGGTCGCAATGTATTAAAAATGAATCCCTATGTTTTTGCAATTTTTTTGCATCATGATGTATCAATGTGAAGACAACTTCATTAACCCAATTGGAAATTATGAAAGATATTTACGCCCAATTGCTGTTTCTTATTGACAGGAATGCTTAAAAGGAAGGGGGCACATGATGAGTGTCCCAACCATTCTGGACCCACACATAGATTTCCACCAACAAAGTAGGACATCATGACCACTGTTAGATTTTTTGAGACCTTTTCATTACACTTGAGTCGTATATTCTTACCTTGTCTACTAGAGAAACTAGGACTGTGGTTCTCAGCTCTTTATGCCTGAGTTTAAGTCTCTCTAATTTTGCAGTGAATATATATATGGCATAAACCTGGCTTATATATCTAGATCAGTGGTGGACAGCCCAAGGCCCACATACAATGCTCAGGCACTTCCCATGTGGCTCCAAGCCTGTTCTCGGGAGAGGGGGAGCATGTCATTTTTTAATAATACAAAGTTCATTATATCATTGCTAAGCTAGCAAATAATACCCAGTTCTAATCTTAAATACTTCTCATCATTATCCTTATGACTATTACTAATTCACTTCTTTCCTATCCCTTGGCCGGTTTGATTTTGGAAACTAAAAGGGTTTAAACCAGTGTGAGGCTCTTTTAATGGACTGTATATAGGGCAATACAAGTGAAATAGACTGCTCATCACTGGTCTAGACCAAATTAATTATAAATTGCTTGAAGCAGTAAGAAACAAACTACACATGTATAATTCACAGAGTTTCTATTCATAGTCCTTCCTTTTGGTTGACCATTAAATTCTTTCTAGGTCATTGATTGGGGACGAAGCCCTCTTCTAATGTCTTTTAAAAAGACCCCAAGTAGGCCAAACCTCTAAATTGATGGTGTTCACAAGGCACTCCTACCAAGGTCAAGCTGTTTCCTATCTCTTTCAACTCAAAAAAAGCCAAGCTGACCAACTCATAGACAAATGCTTGGTCCAACTGAATTTGAAGCTTCCACCACTGGCATACAGCAGCTTAACTCACCCCCACAAACTCCAGCTAAGGGTATCCCACATGTTCCTGGCTACAAAATACTCTGATGTTTGTTCTTTCCATAAAGCGTTATGGTCATTACCTTCCCTCCGTTCAACTGAGCACCATATTGTTTCGCCAATAAAGGACCACACCTTCTTCATGTGTTCCCCAAGAGGACAGTATTTGTACTTTTCATTTGGGTATTTTATATAATTTTTACAACACTATTTTTTCATGAATCAACATGGTTGTGCAAGTTTGAGCATTTTTATATTCCCCCCTCTTAACATCCATTAGCCAATCACAGACTTTTGTGAGTGGATCGGTGGGCCATCCTTAATCAGACAATGGGGTTTACCTGGAGTGATGATAGAACTTCGGGGAAGGAAGCTATGAGTTTTGCCAAATGTTTGCTGGTGCCAGTAAGTCTGCAAGCTATAGTCCTGGTCAACATGACCTATTTACTTGGTTGATGTGATTATAGTGGCACACTACTCTTCACACAACCCCCAAATGACTTATGCCTAGGATAGTGGCATGGGTCGTCATTGTCTGAGGCAGTGATTAATGCAATATAAGGGGTTAATCCAGGGAGACACAAAAAGCATTAACTATGTCCTTTATTTCTGGAGCAACACAATATCACTTAGATATAGAGGCAATTGCTATACTTAGCATTCGGGACTCTGGGCTCAATTCATAAAATTATGAATGTACCCCGTAGTAGTGTATGGGATGTCTCGATTAGAAGGGGGTGTGGTAACGCTAAGGGGGCACCTGCAGAGCTTAGTGGGGGCCATGGAGCCTTACTTTGACCTGCCGGGTTTAATCCCGGCATGGAGTGAGTAAGCTAATATGGCAGTTTCTGGTTTATGACTACTGCTAGCTTCGGTGAGTGCATTAGGCCTCTATATTTTATTACCCCCACACCAACAGATCTGCAGAAGTTTAAACACATAACTTTAGACATATTTAACAGTACATGCCCCCAACATAGTCTGCATAGTCTGCTTCCTGGGCTAGTACAAAGGGGATCACACCGCTGCCACTAGTTTGTGAAGACCTGATCTTCAATGGGGCTTGAGTCAGCCAGTGGACACCAACCATACCCCAGGATCCTGCGGTTCATTCTTCCCCTGCAGCCTGATGGTCAGCACCTTCCCTCCAATCAATTGAGCAGCATATCGTTCCCCCAATAAGGGAACATGCCTTCTATGTGTGTTCTGCAAGAGGGCATAATCTTTATTTTTCATTCAGGTTATTTATCTTATTTTTACAACTCAATACAATAATGCTTTGTTTGCAAGAATTAACACAATTGAGTAATTTGGGCATTTCCTATTTCCCCCTTAACATTCTTTAGCCAATTAGAAGCACCACTAGTAGGAGCTTTCATGATTGGTTCTGTGGGTCAACCCATAACAAGGTTTATCTAGAGTGCTGATTGGTTCGTGACCCAAGTATAGGACTTTGTGGAACGAAACTATGAGTTTTCCAAAATGTTTGGTGGTGCCAGTAAGTCTGCAAGCCCTGTTCAATGTAACCTACTTATCTGGCTGATGTGGGTATAGTGACACAATACTCTTTACACAACCCCTGGATGCCTTATGTCTAGGGTGGGGTTATGGATCATCAATGTGTCTGTGGCATTGAAAATATACATTTGACAGTTCTGTCTCTAGCAAATGCATGGACCCTGACAGATGACCTTGGATCTGCATCACATAATACATGTTCCATCCCTCACACTATTGGACAGGGTTTAGGTGGTTACAGTTGAAATATACTGAAGGTTGGGACAGGCACGCCTCCCACAATCCGAAGGACTTACCGAGAGAGGCCGAGAAAGCAATCAAGATCAGCCCAAGAGGCGCAGAGGGCCTGGGAGGAGATGCAAAAGCCAGGCAGAGAGCAGTGCCTGCGTCGCATGGGACCTGGATCTGCCTGAGGACCCCGTAGGTCGGCCAGGTATACAGAGGAGGCTCAGCAGCTGCCCCAGGTCATTGGAAATACAGCAAGAGAAGGAAGACACCCCCGGCACCCAAGCAAGTCCAGCAAGGTCCTAGTAGGCAAGAGCAGCCCCAGCAGCCCCAGAAGCACAGAGGGATCAGGCGGAGACACAGGCGAATCCAGGGGTCGGCCTGAGGGGGCGCAGCAGCTGCCCCAAGTTGTGGGGTATACAGCAGGTGTCGGATGACACCCCCTGCCGGCATCCACACAGGTCCAGCAACTCCAGGTAGGCAAGAGCAGACTCAGAAACACAGAGAGCCCAAGTGGAGATGGAGGTGAATCCGGATTGGGCCTGGCTCTTAATAGAGGCACAGCAGCTGCCCCAGGATGTGGGGAACACAGTGGGGACTTCAGGGAGGACCCTGAAAGAAGCCTTCACAGAGTGAGGGGAGCAGCAGCAAGGACAACTCAGCGCCGCCACCACTGTATGCAAGCGGGGTCAAGCCTCAGAGAGACAGGCCCACACTGGCTCACAGCAAGTATACAACATTCACAAAAGCAGAGGCCAGGGTGGTGGAGATATTTCCTTGTACCCAGGGAGTGGAACCCATAACCAGGAGGGTGTGCGACTTAGAGATCCCCTGAACCTGCCATAAATTTAGTGCCACATTGTTAAGGACTGCCTTAATTACAGGAAGCTCCCAAGAGTATTGTACACCTCTGTGCAATCTTATAAATTCTGGGGTTTGGAAAGACTAATACTGCTTTTAGCACCCATGGAAAGGGCTACTGAATCCTGCCTTTAAAAATCAGATTTGATTAAAGACTGGTTCTGGACTGTAACTGTGGGCTTTAAAAAGCAAGGAGTGTTTTGATATAAATCCTGTGGGGTGCATCCAGGAGGAATACAACTCAAGGCCACTATCATTTTTCTGGATAGGATATGCAAGTGGGCTATTATTTGTATATTCTGGTTTCCTAAGCTTTAATTCTGAGAGGTGGCCCCGTTATTACAAATACAGTTCCACTTACAGGGTGGGGTCTCTGACACAACAAAGGGCCATTTTGTGGTATGCAGAGAGTTTATGAACATCAACAAAAAATCTACATAAAGCGCATGTATAAAATAAGTGAGCCCACAATGTAAAATACCACAGGATAGCACTTTCTAGGTCACCCAGTATAACTACAAGAAAAGACGAATAAGGCCATTAAGAAAGGAACTATTAATGCACTATTTAAATAAAAAGCTAAATACCGTTATGCAGACCCTGTTACTACAAGTAGTTTGGAGTAAACTTATTTTATGGGGTTAAGGCCTATGATGTTTATAGCAGCCATAGAATAACCCAGATACATAAATAATTTTGAGAAATCCTTGGTTATATTTGCAATAAGATCCAATATTAGAGATGAGGCCTATGAGCTTATCAGCCCACTCACTCCTCTCTTAAATGGAACAAAAATCTTGAGAAGGCCCTGGCCAGAGGGCCCAGGCCCTACAAGGAGAGCTTTTTAAATGCATAATCTTAATATGCTAATTTTAGTTATATAGAACCCTAGGGTAAAAGTATACAGCAATTCCCTGAAAGCTATTGAATATTTTTTTTACTGGGAGACATCTCTAGCCGATATTAATTCATATACATATATTCCTCAATATGGGCAAAACAAAGAGAAAGGAGGGGACCCGCAGAATAAAGGAACATTTTCCCTCAACAGCTGCCAGACGCTCCCCTCCTGAGTCTATGTCAGGAACTTCAATTATCTCAGACACCGAAGGCCTACAATAAGGCAAGCTTAAAGACACTAATATATCCCAGGACTCCAAAACATGGTTTTAATCCATACTTAAATCTCAGCTCTCCCAAGTGGTTAATGTTCTTCAAAAAGATATCCATGGCCTAGGCCAAAGTGCACATCTGCTAGAAACAACCATGGATGAAGTTGTGGAAACGCAGGCCCGGGACAGAACTGACATAGATACTGTAACAGGATGGAACCGGCTAGTTTTCGGACAGCGTTCCATGATGAGGAGGAGGAGGCGGCCAAGGACTACAGGGATGCAGACAGAAAGGAACTCATGGAGGGAGACCGGGCAGCGGCTACAGCACCTCTTACGGACAGCACACAGACTGAGTTTGGAAGAGAACTCCAAAGCAGACTGGCCTTTTTCCCAGGTACGCTTCCCACAAGAACCTTGGAATGGTTAATGACAGATGTCCACGAATACATAATGGAAAAACAACGGGCACGGGAGCAGTCCATCTTGGGAGCTGCTAACCCACCTCCCACCATTAACCCCCCCCCCCCCAGCACTGCGTCTGGGTGGTGGGAACTACCAAACCCCTCCACGGTATATCAGGTGCCACACGTGTAACCAGCAGGGCCACATGCAGAAAGACTGTCCCAAAAACAGAAACCGCTCCACGTGGAATACTCCAACTAATTCCCCTCCCAGCGACAGTGTGTATCCCAGGGAGCAGAAGGTGCCATCCTTCCTCCCCAGCGACAGTGTGTATCCAAGGGAGCAGAAGGTGCCGTCCTTCCTCCCCAGCGGCAGTGTGTACCCCAGGGGGCCGAAGGTGTCGTCCTTCCCCCCCAGCGGCAGGGTGTGTCCCAGGGAGCAGAAGGTGCCGTCCTTCCTCCCCAGCGGCAGTGTGTACCCCAGGGAGCAGAAGGTGTCATCCTTCCTGCCCAGCAGCAGTGTGTACCCCAGGGAGCAGAAGGGGCCGTCCTTCCTCCCCAGCGGCAGTGTGTACCCCAGGGGGCCGAAGGTGTCGTCCTTCCCCCCCAGCGGCAGTGTGAACCCCAGGGAGCTGAAGGTGTCGCCCCCTCTCCCCCCAGCGACAGCTTGCCCTAACAAGGGGAGACACCAATCTCCCAGACGGCACAGATGGGACCATGTTCTCTGTGCCTGACCTACCAGGATGCTGGACAGCCTGTCCAGATCCCCAACTACCCTCACTGGGACAACCGGAGGAGGGGGTAAGTACAAATTCCCCTCCCCAGCTAACTCCTAATGTGGCCCCAGGGTTAACAGAGGAAATGGTAACCCCCACTGACCCCCACCTTTCCCTGGCTACTGAGCCGGAATATGTCCCAAGTACCCCAGCAAAAGAGCTGACAGCGGGGCAGAGTGCAGTCGGCCTCTGCCCTCCCTTTGTCCCTTGTACAGAGCAGAATGTCCTGCAGGTTATACCAGCAGAAGAGCTGGCATCAGGGCAGAGTGTCGCTGGCCTCTGCCCCTCAAGTCCCCTCAGCGTGTTGCCCCATCACCACTGCGAAATATCCAGGTGCCTGGTTAGACTTCCCCCCAAAGGGGAGATGTGTGACGAAGTGCCCTTCGCCACTTTGTCCTGGAGAGGACTTATTGCCAGCCTCCTGCCCTGCGACTATGGCCCTGGGACATATTGCCCTTTAAAAACAGTATTTGGCCATACCAGAGTGTATGTCCCTCATTCTGGCCCTTTAAATACAGGGGGGTCATTCGGGACTTGCCCTGTGTGAGCGGTGATACCCCCAGATAGCTATGCCATGGAGCCCATTCATATAATGAAAGACTATGGGAAAGACCTTAGCTACATGGCAATTGAACTGTGTGTTATGTGTAAAAGGTGACTTTATGTATTTTAAAGTGGTTTATGTTTTTTTGCAACCATGTGCTCAATGGAGTCTGCCTCTATCCCTGGATAATTGGATTACTTTCCCCATTGTCTCCAGTACAGAGGCCTCTGTAAAACCAGTTTGTAAAATGTATTTTCCTCTCCTTGAAATGTTTATTGCTGTGAATGCTGTATGAAGTGTGCGTTTGTTTTGTTCTTGAAATGTGAGTAAAGGTGAATTGCAGTAATGCTGATGGGTTGTCAAACTAGAGAATTGACCAACAAATACTTTTGTCCGGACATCCCCAGGCCGATCCGTTGGGATCAGACCGTGTATGCCGGCTTATGGTCACGGGGGAGGTGTGTAACGGAACCCATCACTGTTTTACCCTGTTTTATGGTTATTTAATTATTATGGTTAAAATATGATCCTACTGTTATACTGTATGTATGTTGGTTTATGCTCTGCAGAATATTAGCCCAGACTATTGCAGACCTTGGCATAATAGATAATCCTATTGCAAGGGCTCCTCATAAGCAAGAGAGGTCCATTGTGTGAAGTGTTCACATTGCGAAGATGGAACAAAGGGAAGGATGATCTAATCAATGTCTGATTGTATCAAAGTTGCCAGGTAGCCTCAGGGAGGTGTGACCCACCTATTGTCCCTCTATGTGTATTGTGTGGCCAACTATGGGGGATGTGTATTGCCTGTGGGAAGAGATGTGTATATATATCACAGTATTATTTGACTCCCAATTGAGTGTCGTCCAATATGGGAGGTTGGGGATGGTGAGACTGTAGTGCTTCTTGGATATTTTACAGTATACCAGCGGAGATATTGGACTTCATCTTCCAACTCCGTTACAGATACTAATTCTCAAAAAATTGCAGCCCTTGACCTAAAGCTAGAAGACATGAAAAATAGCTCCCGGTGATATAACGTTAGATTTAGGGGAATCTTGAGCTCAGTGTTTAATAAATAACGGAGAAAGGGAGGACTGAGGGCGTGACCGGAAATGGGTTGGATTCCTGCGTGATGCGGTTCTAGGCCGATGGGGATAACGCTGCTCCTGTGGGCGCTCTGATACACACTCTTAGTCTCTCAATTGAATCCCGACACGGGAGAGACCCCATGCCACAGTCCGCAGGTTGGCGCTGGAGAAAGCTGGAGTGTTTAGAGGTTAGCTAGCTCGTGTGCCCGGGGTCATGGAGGAACTCTGGCTGGGTTGCTGGCAGCGTTCTTCGCTGTGAGAGCGGATGTTTGTGTAAGTTTGTGCAAGGGAGACCGGAGGGAGCGTTACGTTCTGATATAACAGTGGCAATGCTCATTCCAAATCGTTATCCTCGATAAATGTGAGTAAAATAAATCTTGTGGATAATTTGAAATCTTATTTAGCATCTCTCACTCACATGAATATGAAGAAAGAAAGGTATTACTAGAGGGGAACTTCAACCTCTAGCCTCTTTCTTTTTTTTTCTTTTCCCAAAAGTGGAGAAGTAACTTTGGTGTCTACAAGTCCACTGTAGGGAATGGCAATTATATTATTAACTACTACACTGTTGAGCTGACAATTTATTTGAAATCATTTACCTGTAAACTCCCATTTTTGGTTTGACTGAATCTACAAGAAAGTGTGATATCACTCTAGTATATTTAGAGAGATACAAGAAATAACATCATAGTGTCTAAATTTCCCGTATACAATTAGGCAACCAAATTTAACCATTAGCCCCTCTCCCTATAGTGGTGAAGCGACTTTTGTGTCTATAAGTCCACTAGTGAAAGGTAACCCACTATTAATTAGTGTGATGTTAAGCGGATAATTTACGTGAAAATCATTTTTTGCTTAAGATGATTGACAATGAAGTTAAAGATGGAAGCATATTGTGAGCATCTCAAAGTTTATCATTAACATACGAGGTGAGCGGCCTGCAGGAATTTTCAACAAATAAAGAGCCTTAACCTAATACCAGCATTTAAGAATTGTTTTTGAGTATACTATTGGTGAACTTGACCTATAATAAGGTTATTTATTCAGTTCAATTATGCCAAGTAAAGGTAAACCTAAGGACAAGAAAGGTCACCCCTCTAAAGCTGTGGAATTTTTTTCTCCTAAACATAAAGAGAAGACCCACCTTCCACCTTTTGTAGATTCTCCCTTGCAAGCAGACAAACTTACATATAATAATTCAAAGCTCTCAGAAAGTATGTCTAGCAAAGATTCTGAACTGCATGATGATGAAATGCTTACTCCATCAAAAATGAGGAATATCTTGCAGGACTTTCAAGTGAATCTGCTTGCCGATATTAAACAGCAAATTATGGATAATGCTAAAGCAATAAGAGATGTTAAAAACAGAACTTTAGAATTAGAACTGAAGTTGGAGAATTTAACTCAAGACTATCATTCTATGGCAACTTTGAATATCAAAGCAGAAGAAAAGGTTAAAGAGTTAAATAATCAAATTATTGAACTGGAAGATCTCTCAAGACGCTCTAATTTACGTTTAAGGGGTATACCTGAAACAATCAAAAATCCTGATCTACCTGATTATGTTTCTAATTTTTTTGTTTCTTTGGTTCCCTCTTCTGCTAAGCTGGAAAACAAATTTGATGCGATTTACCGTATTCCTCTTCCACTACATTTGCAAAATAAGGGAACTAGAGATGTTATGGTTAAATTGCATTTCTTTTCTTTGAAAGAGAATATTGTAAAGGCCAGTTATAAGGTTAAATCTTTTGATTCCCCATGTGAATTCATTAAAATATTTGCGGATCTCTCTCCAGCGACTCTAAGCAAAAGACGTGAATTTGCTCAACTGACCCAAACTCTGAGGAAAGAGGGTCTGGTCTATAAATGGACTTTTCCAACTGGTTTATCAATCCAAAGAGACTCTGTTAGACATAAAATTAACTCTCCAAAAGAAGGATTTGCTCTTCTGTCAAGCTGGCACATATCTACATGAACTATTGGGACAATATTTTCAGAATTTTTCACTTTTTTTTTTGTTTTCTTCTCTAGCTATACCTAGCGATAAAGCAACATTCACACGTAGTTTAGCTATCACTATATGTTTACGACTCATAATAATTTCACTGAATAATAAGATTAATGTAAATACTATTTTGCACTTTTTTGAAAGGATTTTTCCTTTCTCTTTTTATCACTGTGTGTTTTATATTTTATATTCTTCACAATTTGTATGAATATAAGGAGATGTTTGACTATCTCTTAAAATTTAGCTGGGTAGACCTGTTGTTTTTTTGTTTTTTTTGTCCTTATTTTAAAAATTGTTTTGGACGCCAAGTTGATGGTTGAGCTGGTTTTGTTTTTTTATTTATTTGTTTATTTTTGCACTTATTTATTTTTGTATTTAAGGGTGTCTCCCATTACAATAGGCCTTCCATTTCTCAACACTGGCGTTTAGCCCTGCTTGTATAGGCTGCCTCTATTCTGTGAGGCAACCTAGTTATGTCTCTGTGTGGTTGTGTTTGCAGTTTGTCAGTATGAGATCTATAGATACTTTCCTTCTCCCTAGTCCTTGGACTGGGACAAAGTACCTAAGATATGGTATGTTTGTAGCTAGATTGGTTGTTTCTCAAGTATGTTATGTGATGACAAAGTTGAGTATATTTCATCCATTGATTTGTTTATATGGTTTAAAAATATTGAGCTTTAATTTTAGCGGCTTAAATTCCCCTGGCAAGAGACATACGCTATTCAGATTTAGCAAAAAACAAAAAGCAGATATTGTGTTTTTGCAGGAGACCCATTGGGCTCAGTCTAAAACTCCACACTTGGGTGACTCCCTTTTTGGTTTCAAACATATCGCTACTTTTAACAAAAAATCACGAGGTGTTGCTATTCTTTTTTTAAATAATTTACCCATAGTAGAGGAATTTTGTATTCTAGACCCCCACGGACGTTATATTCTGTGGGGGGGGGGGATCGATTAATGACCATAAAGTCACTTTAGTTAACTTATATGCCTCCAATAACAACCAGTTATCTTTTTTTAAACGTCTTGGGGCTTCTATTAAAAAAGTTGCTTATGGTTCTTTGATTGTGTCAGGAGATTTCAATGTTATCCCTAACTTTGAAAAAGATAGAAAATCTCAAACTATTTGTAAAAACTTAAATAGAATTCAGAATGTAGCACTCACATTTTCAAATTGGTTTAATGGACTCAACTTATTTGATGCATGGCGCGTCCTAAATCCAAATCAACAGGATTATACTTTTTTTTCGCATGCACATAAGTTATATTCCCGTATAGATTTGTTTTTGGTTGATAGTAGTACTATGAACAATATAACAAAGGTTGATATTGATTCAATAGCTCTTTCAGATCATGCCTGTATTTCCATGGAGGTTAATTTTAATTTGCACAAAACTAGTCGCCTGCGTTGGAAATTAGATGATTATTTAATTAAAGAGGAATCCATTAAACAGTTTCTGATCGAAGAGTCAATCAAATTTTTTGAATTAAATAAAGGTACAGTCTCCTCTAAGGGTGTCCTTTGGAATGCTTACAAGGCCTACATTAGGGGTGTATTAATAAAACTAAGGTCCCAGGTTATGAAACAAAGAGGAGAGTCCCTTAGAGAACTATATATTCATTTAAATAAATTGGAAACCATCAATAAAAATGATTCTAGAGATTCTATAATGGTTGAAATTAAAATGGTTCAGAACAAAGTAAACAAAATTAACCAACTTTTGTCAGACAAAAGGATTTGGCGTATGCAACAACTTTATTACCATAAAGATAACAGAACTAGTAAATTATTGGCATACAAAATTAAACAGAAATCCTTAGGGAGAAGAATTGATTATATAATGAACAATGGTCAACCTACGATGTGCCCTAGGGAGATCGCTAATCTGTTTGCCAATTATTACGAAAACCTTTATAATCTATCTAAGGACAATGGTTTCCACAAACCGTCAATATTGCAAATTCAATCTTTCTGGATCAATTTAAGCTCCCCGGTGTTTCTCAAGAGGAACTAGAGGAATTGACCACTCCTATTTATGTTCAGGAAGTTAGGGAGGTAATTTCTAACTTAAAATCTTATACTACTCCTGGTCCTGACGGATTCAGCAATTTTTTCTTTAAAAACTTTTCCTCAACATTATGTATTCATCTTACGAATGTATTTAATGAAATCAAGTCGGAAGGGGTGATCTCTCCAGAAATGGTCAATGCTAGTATAATTATGATTCCCAAACCTAAACAAGAACCACATTTTTGCTCCAGCTTTAGACCTATATCATTATTGTCTATTAGGCTTCAAAAGATTATTCATAAACTGATAGACATTGATCAGCTGGGTTTTATTTCCGGACGATCTGGTTCGGATAATATTAGAAAACTATCTAATTTGATCTGTCATTCAAGAGCGACAAAGGTTCCCTATTTCTCTCATTAGATGCTGAAAAGGCTTTTGATAGGGTAGGGTGGGATTATATGGATCTTGTTTTGAGGAAATTTGGTTTGGGAAACTTTGGTTCTCACGCGATAGGGGCTTTATATAAATCCTCTTCTGCGTCAGTATCTAATTTTGCTTTCCATTCTCGTTCTTTTGAGATATCAAATGGAACCCGGCAAGGGTGTCCTCTATCTCCCATCCTATTTGCTTTAATGATAGAGCCATTGGCAGTAGCCATTAGATCTAATCTAGCCATTCGTGGCAATAGGTTGGGCGAGAGAGAACACAAAATATCTCTTTTTGCTGATGACATAGTGTTATCTATTATATGCCCTGGTAAATCTTTGAAAACCCTAATGTCTTTGTTTAATGAATACAGTTTAATATCAAATTACAAACTTAATTTACAAAAATTGGATACTTTAGCAAAAAATCTTTCGGAAAACAGCAGAGGATCTTTAAGGGAAGCTTACCCATTCAATTGGAATTCCAACTTTTTTCCTCATTTGGGTATTATTCTTGTTGAAAAGTTTTAAAAATTTGATTAAAATTAACTATAATGCCCTCTATAGTAAATGGCTAAACATTTTAAAAGGTTGAAAAGGAGTTAAAGCCTCCTTCAGTGGAAGAATTGCCATTATTAAAATGGCGCTTCTTCCTAGATTTAATTATCTCACTAGCTGTATACCGATTAGAATCTCTCAATATCAGGTTAAAAATTTTCAATCTGTTATAGATAAATGTATCCATTCCTCAAAACATATCAGATTTAAGAGATTAACACTTACTAGAGCATTCTCTCAGGGAGGATTATTTTATCCTTTGTTGCAATTATACCATGATGCCAACATGCTGGCTCATGCACTAAAATGGCTTAATTCAAGTGGGTCCTATGTTTGGTCTCAAATTGAGAAAGCTCTGGTTCCTTGTATAGATCTTAAATTCTTATTTTTTGTGGGCCATAGGATATCGAAGGATCTCTTAGATGGCTCTCAAATTGTTAAGAATATTTATAACTCGTGGAGACTTATAAATAATAAATATCAGCTAATTCCCACCACTAGCATTTTAATTCAAAATCTCCCAGCCCTCACATTTCATAAGCTCGGTTTGGCTTCTGAGTTAGAACTAGTAACATTATATATAAAAGATTTTTATTATGAGGGCTGTTTTCTTTCTTTAGGTCAACTTTTTTCCAAATATGGGCTTCCCTCTAACTGTTGGCTTAAAGTCAAACAACTCTCGACGCTTTTATCCGCACCTTATCCATCAAATACGGCTGAAGGTTCCTTGACATCTCTGGAAAAACGTATTAATTCTAACAATTATAGCCGTTTATTATGTAAATGCTACAATATTATAGGGAATCCCTTGGTGCTTAATAAAACATTGGGTAGGGAAAACTGGGAAGGAGATCTTGGTATCTCCTTCCCTTGGGTGATTTGGGAATCCTCACTGTATGTGACCAACAAGTTCGTTAAACACCCCTCTGATAGAGAACTCCACATTAAAATGGTAAACAGGTGGTACATGGTGCCTTCTCAAATTTACCAATTTTCACACAATCTTCAAGATAGTACTTGCTGGAGCCAATGTGGTACATATGGTGATTTTCTTCATATATTTTGGGACTGCCCATTAATTAACCCCTTGTGGTTGGAAGGTTTTGAGTTTATTAAACGTATCATAGAGTTTAAATTTCCCTTTCTACCTCAATGCAGCTTGTTACATATTTTCCCAAAGCCGATAAATTTAGTCAAGAAAGCTTTTATTATTTTAATGTGTATGGCAATAAAACGATCAATCGTTTTCTCGATGGAAATCTAACAAAATTTCTACTTGGAATGAGATTTTGTTAATGATTCAAAGAGTAAGAGATCTACAAACTAATTGTGAAGACATAAGCACCTTCCGTAATAACCTTTTAAAGTGGAAAATTTGGGTCTCCATCTACAAAGGGGTTTCTTATTTTTTTATATATTAATTTCTGTTATTTCTTGCCTAAAGGAAAATGTCTGCTGTTCCCGGCTTGGTTTTGTATTGTAATATCTTTTGTACTTTCTCTCTCGCCTGTGCCGGGTTAGATGCTCTTTTTTTTTGCTTTTTATTATTAATCATCTTTGTCAATTTAAAATTCAATTCAGTGATCACTCAAATGAATGTGTATGTAGGTTGAGTGAATGTTCTTTTGCTAGATGTTATATTATACTAGCGAATTGCCCGTCAAAAAATGACGGCAATGAAATTGTAAGGTAGCTAATGCTGTTTGGTGTCTAATAATGAAATATGTAATACATTACTAAATGAATATACTGTACCTATTTTGAAGCATTGTGATGAAGAGCTGCAATCTGTGTTGATGTTGCTGCAGCATTAGTGGTGTGGAGCTGCTGTGTAAGCGTGCTGAATGTGTGCACTGTGTGGTATGAATATCCGTAGGTGGTTTGTGTCGTTTTGCGAGTTTCTTGTGGTGTTTTGCGAGTTTGTTGTGGTGTTTTGCGAGTTTAGAGTGCTGTAGCCTCATTTTCGTTTTGTTCGGCGGCGATTTTTTCTGTCGCTTAGATTTTTTTTTAGTCTCAAAACTCTTTTCTTTCGAGTAAAATCGAGGTCTAAGTTGCATTTTTGAGGTTCTGGGTGCTCCCTCTTGGTGTAGGTAAGGTTTTTATGTATGTGCTGTGTGTATGTATTGTGTTTTAAATGTTTGTATGTCGGCGTGTTGCGTCCGATGTTTGCGAGGTCGTAATGTGTGGTAACGTGTTTCGTAGGTTGTTTGCGTTCCTCGTAAAATTTAGCGAGTGTCGTAATTTGTGTGTCGTGTTTTTTGAGTAGCGACATGAAGTTTGCGAGGGTTTGAGGCCCTTGCCCAATGACCTCGCCAGCAACTGAGTCCCTCGCTTCGCAAGGGGCCTCAGTTGCTGGCATGGAGCGCCTTTGGCGCTCCATGCCAGCAACTGAGGCCCGTGCCCAGTGACCTCGCCAGCAACTGAGGCCCTTGCCCAGTGACCTCGCTATGCGAGGGCCGCGGCTCGCTGCGCGAGGGCCGCGGCTCGCTTTGCGAGCCCGCAAGCGTGAGCAACGACCCGTACGCTCACAACTATATATGTGATGTATTGTATGCTTTCTTTTTTCTTGTATATCTCAATGTACTATGATATTAACTATGTTTATGTTGTCTATGATATCTATATGGTGCATTGCTATATTTTTGTAAAAATAATAAATACTATAAAAAATAAAAAAAATAAAAAGATTTAGGGGAATCTTGCGAGCTATAACTAACTTTAAACCATATCTGACATCGGTCATCAAGACCATTATGCCTGACACCACAGAAACCAAAATTGTCATAGAAAGGGCGCACAGAGCGGCTATCGAAATATACTGAAGGTTTAAAACATTTATTTATCCAGTTAAATGTATTAATGCACCAATACAATGGTATATATAAGGTATACACTCTGAGGGAGGAATAGGTGATGGCATAATATAAAAAAGTAGTTATTGTTTTAAAGAATCACTGTAGTAGTCATACAAAATAATTTAATTTATGTAGCAATTGTTTAACAATAATATATTTAATGTATCTTTTTACATTTTGTACTTAAGGTACTAGCAAAACTGCTTCTCTCCGCCCTTATTAGATGTCTAGTGGGAGATATGCCCACAAGATCGTCATAAATTAATTTCTTTCTAGTCTAGGTTTGCCTGCCATGTCCACTGTCAGGCATTCACTTATACTTTCTTAAGTAAGATAATGGCGTGTATTTATTAAGTAGGATAAAAAAAGTGGGGTTAATTGGGGTAAGAAGGTTTTAAGCACTATGAAATATAACATACTACAACATACTAAGTGAATATTTAAATTAACTTTTTTCTAGTCTAACTTAATCACATGTTTTACCAATTTAATAAGCACATCCGAATGTTTATTGACAGCCTGTTATCTGTCGTGATACAGTCATGGAGAGTTGGACACAACTGACCAAAACACAAATAGCAGTATTCAATGCTCATTTACCATTTTTAATACTTAATGCTGACATTGTGAAACCACAACCTTTTATTGTAAGACCAAAACACCATTCAAATATTAGAGTATTTATCCCCACGCTTATAAGGTTATCAAAGAGGGGTCTAAGAGACCAAAATGATTCGTAGGATGACCCTGCATCAAAAGCTCATTCCAGTTGCCGATACTTTAACACAGCAAGTTTTTAGCCAACGGATATCATTGTTTTTGTATAATTTTGAACCTGAAATTTAGCACTGACTGTGAGACAACAGCACCTCATCCATTAACCTTATAGTTGTCATAAAGATGAAAAAAAATATCCTCCAGGCCACTCTATAGTGGCAGGAACAGGAAGCAAGACGGGAAATGCTATTTGATATGAAGATAACATTCTAAGACCTTTGTTGTACACAATACCTTGGTATCTAAAAGATTCTACTAATTAACGGGCCTAGATTTAGATCCCTTTATACTTTTATGCCACTTGAAAAATGGATTGAAGCTTGTGTGGATTTTTTTGAGAAATAAAGGGGTGAACTTTATAAGTCATAATAAGTTTGTGTTGTGTTGTTTTTTGTCTGACTGACAATTCTTTTTACAGATACAAGGAACAACTATGGGGCCAACTGTGCTTCTACCTATATAAGTCTAGGGCTGGTTGAAGCAGCTCCGAGTTTTTGGGAACGTGTGGTTTATGGGACACATTGCCATCTGTACAAGATATATTGATGATGTCAAACTGATATGGGTAGGTCTAGAATGGGTGTTGGATCACTTTCATCAGGCCTAGCTTTATATGTAGTGGTGGCAGTATGATTCATCAGGCCTAGCTTTATATGTAGTGGGGGCTGTATGATTCATCAGGCCTAGCTTGATAGGTAGTAGTGGCATTATGTTTCATTAGGCCTAGCTTTATATGTAGTGGTGGCAGTATGATTCATCAGGCTTAGCTTTATATGTAGTGGTGGCAGTATGATTCATCAGGCCTAGCTTTATATGTAGTGGTGGCGGTATGCTTCATCAGGCCTAGCTTTATATGTAGTGGTAGTATGATTCATCAGGCCTAGCTTTATATGTAGTGGTGACAATATGATTCATCAGGCCTAGCGTTATATGTAGTGGTGACAGTATGATTCATCAGGCCTAGCTTTATATTTAGTGGTGGCAGTATGATTCATCAGGCCTAGCATTATATGTAGTGGAGACAGTATGATTCATCAGGCCTAGCTTTATATGTAGTGGTGGCAGTATCATTCATCAGGCCTAGCTTTATATGTAGTGGTGATAGTATGATTCATCAGGCCTAGCTTTATATGTAGTTGTGGCAGTGTGATGCATCAGGCCTAGCTTTATACATGGTGGTGGTGGTAGTATGATTCATCAGGCCTAGCATTATATGTGGTGGTGGCAGTATGATTCATCAGGCCTAGCTTTATATGTAGGGGTGGCAGTATGATTCATCAGGCCTAGTTTTATATGTAGTGGTGACAGTATGATTCATCAGGCCTAGCTTTATATGTAGTGGTGGCAGTATGATTCATCAGACCTAGCTTTATATGAAGTGGTGGCAGTATGATTCATCAGGCCTAGCTTTATATGTGGTGGTGGCAGTATGATTCTTCAGACCTAGCTTTATATGTAGTGGTGGCAGTATGATTCATCAGGCCTAGCTTTATATGTAGTGGTGGCAGTATGATTCATCAGACCTAGCTTTATATGTAGTGGTGGCAGTATGATTCTTCAGACCTAGCTGTATATGTAGGGGTGGCAGTATGATTCATCAGGCCTAGCTTTATATGTAGTGGTGGCAGTATGATTCTTCAGACCTAGCTGTATATGTAGGGGTGGCAGTATGATACATCAGGCCTAGCTTTATATGAAGTGGTGGCAGTATGATTCATCAGGCCTAGCTTTATATGTGGTGGTGGCAGTATGATTCTTCAGACCTAGCTGTATATGTAGGGGTGGCAGTATGATTCATCAGGCCTAGCTTTATATGTAGTGATGGCAGTATGTTTCATCAGGCCGAGCTTTATAGGTAGTGGTGGCATTATGTTTCATTAGGCCTAGCTTTATGTATAGTGGTGGCAGTATGATTCATCAGGCCTAGCTTTATATGTAGTGGTGGCAGTATGCTTCATCAGGCCTAGCTTTATATGTAGTGGTTACAGTATGATTCATCAGGCCTAGCTTTATATGTAGTGGTGGCAGTATGATTCATCAGGCCTAGCTTTATATGTAGTGGTGACAGTATGATTCATCAGGCCTAGCTTTATATGTAGTGGTGGCAGTAAGATTCATCAGGCCTAGCTTTATATGTAGTGGTGACAGTATGATTCCTCAGGCCTAGCTTTATATGTAGTGGTGGCAGTATGATTCATCAGGCCTAGGATTATATGTAGTGGTGGCAGTATGATTCACCAGGCCTAGCATTATATGTAGTGGTGACAGTATGATTAATCAGGCCTAGCATTATATGTAGTGGTGGCAGTATGATTCATCAGGCCTAGCTTTATATGTAGTGGTGGCAGTATGATTCATCAGGCCTAGCTTTATATGTAGTGGTGGCAGTATGATTCCTCAGGCCTAGCTTTATATGTAGTGGTGGCAGTATGATTCATCAGGCCTAGCATTATATGTAGTGGTGGCAGTATGATTCATCAGGCCAAGCTTTAAATGTAGTGGTGGCAGTATGATTCCTCAGGCCTAGCTTTATATGTTGTAGTGGTGGCAGTATGATACATCAGGCCTAGCTTTATATGTAGTGGTGGCAGTATGATTCATCAGGCCTAGCTTTATATGTAGTGGTGGCAGTATGATTCATCAGGCCTAGCTTTATATGTAGTGGTGACAATATGATTCATCAAGCCTAGCTTTAAATGTGATGGTGACAGTATGATTCTTCAGGCCTAGCTTTATATGTGATGGTGACAGTATATTTCATCAGGCCTAGCTTTATATGTTGTGGTGGCACTATGATTAATCAGGCCTAGCATTATATGTGGTGGTGGCAGTATGATTCAGCAGGCTTAGCTTTATGTGTAGTGGTGACAGTATGATTCATCAGGCATAGCTTTATATGTGTAGGTGGAAGTATGATTCATCAGGCCTAGGTTTATATGTAAGGGTGGCAGTATGATTCATCAGGCCAAGCTTTAAATGTAGTGGTGGCAGTATGATTCATCAGGCCTAGATTTATATGTAGTGGTTGCAGTATGATTCCTCAGGCCTAGCTGTATATGTAGTGGTGGCAGTATGATCCATCAGTCTTAGCTTTATATGTAGTGGTGGCAGTATGATTCATCAGGCCTAGCTGTATATGTAGTGGTGGCAGTATGATTCATCAGGCCTAGCTGTATATGTAGGGGTGGCAGTATGATTCATCAGGCCTAGCTTTATATGCAGTGGTGGCAGTATGATTCATTAGACCTAGCTGTATATGTAGTGGTGGCAGTATGATTCATCAGGCCTAGCTTTATATGTAGTGGTGCCAGTATGATTCATCAGGCCTAGCTTTATATGTTGTGGTGGCAGTATGATTCAGCAGGGGTAGCCTTATATTTAGTGGTGGCAGTATGATTCATCAGGCCTAGCTTTATATGTAGTGGTGGCAGTATGATTCATCAGGCCTAGCTTTATATGTAGTGGTGGCAGTATGATTCATCAGGCCTAGGTTTGTATGTTGTGGTGGCAGTATGATACATCAGGCCTAGCTTTATATGTAGTGGTGGCAGTATGATACATCAGGCCTAGCTTTATATGTAGTGGTGGCAATATGATTCATCAGGCTTAGCTTTATATGTAGTGGTGGCAGTATGATTCATCAGGCCTAGCTTTATATGTAGTGGTGGCAGTATGATTCATCAGGCCTAGGTTTGTATGTTGTGGTGGCAGTATGATACATCAGGCCTAGCTTTATATGTAGTGGTGGCAGTATGATACATCAGGCCTAGCTTTATATGTAGTGGTGGCAGTATGATTCATCAGGCCTAGGTTTGTATGTTGTGGTGGCAGTATGATACATCAGGCCTAGCTTTATATGTAGTGGTGGCAGTATGATACATCAGGCCTAGCTTTATATGTAGTGGTGGCAGTATGATACATCAGGCCTAGCTTTATATGTAGTTGTGGCAGTATGATACAGCAGGCCTAGCTTTATACGTAGTGGTGGCAGTATGATTCATCAGGCCTAGCTTTATATGTAGTGGTGGCAGTATGATTCATCATGCCTAGCTTTATATTTAGTGGTGATAGTATGATTCATCAGGTCTAGCTTTATATGTAGTGGTGGCAGTATGATACATCAGGCCTAGCTTTATATGTAGTTGTGGCAGTATGATACAGCAGGCCTAGCTTTATACGTAGTGGTGGCAGTATGATTCATCAGGCCTAGCTTTATATGTAGTGGTGGCAGTATGATTCATCAGGCCTAGCTTTATATTTAGTGGTGATAGTATGATTCATCAGGCCTAGCTTTATATGTAGTGGTGGCAGTATGATTCATCATGCCTAGCTTTATATGTGGTGGTGACAGTATGATTCATCAGGTCTAGCTTTATATGTAGTGGTGGCAGTATGATTCCTCAGGCCTAGCTTTATATGTAGTGGCTGCAGTATGATTCATCAGGCCTAGCTTTATATGTAGTGGTGGCAGTATGATTCATCAGGCCTAGCTTTATATGTAGTGGTGACAGTATGATTCATCAGGCCTAGGTTTGTATGTTGTGGTGGCAGTATGATACATCAGGCCTAGCTTTATATGTAGTGGTGGCAGTATGATACATCAGGCCTAGCTTTATATGTAGTGGTGGCAATATGATTCATCAGGCTTAGCTTTATATGTAGTGGTGGCAGTATGATTCATCAGGCCTAGCTTTATATGTAGTGGTGGCAGTATGATTCATCAGGCCTAGGTTTGTATGTTGTGGTGGCAGTATGATACATCAGGCCTAGCTTTATATGTAGTGGTGGCAGTATGATACATCAGGCCTAGCTTTATATGTAGTGGTGGCAGTATGATTCATCAGGCCTAGGTTTGTATGTTGTGGTGGCAGTATGATACATCAGGCCTAGCTTTATATGTAGTGGTGGCAGTATGATTCATCAGGCCTAGGTTTGTATGTTGTGGTGGCAGTATGATACATCAGGCCTAGCTTTATATGTAGTGGTGGCAGTATGATACATCAGGCCTAGCTTTATATGTAGTGGTGGCAGTATGATTCAGCAGGCTTAGCTTTATGTGTAGTGGTGACAGTATGATTCATCAGGCATAGCTTTATATGTGTAGGTGGAAGTATGATTCATCAGGCCTAGGTTTATATGTAAGGGTGGCAGTATGATTCATCAGGCCAAGCTTTAAATGTAGTGGTGGCAGTATGATTCATCAGGCCTAGATTTATATGTAGTGGTTGCAGTATGATTCCTCAGGCCTAGCTGTATATGTAGTGGTGGCAGTATGATCCATCAGTCTTAGCTTTATATGTAGTGGTGGCAGTATGATTCATCAGGCCTAGCTGTATATGTAGTGGTGGCAGTATGATTCATCAGGCCTAGCTGTATATGTAGGGGTGGCAGTATGATTCATCAGGCCTAGCTTTATATGTAGTGGTGGCAGTATGATTCATTAGACCTAGCTGTATATGTAGTGGTGGCAGTATGATTCATCAGGCCTAGCTTTATATGTAGTGGTGCCAGTATGATTCATCAGGCCTAGCTTTATATGTTGTGGTGGCAGTATGATTCAGCAGGGGTAGCCTTATATTTAGTGGTGGCAGTATGATTCATCAGGCCTAGCTTTATATGTAGTGGTGCCAGTATGATTCATCAGGCCTAGCTTTATATGTAGTGGTGGCAGTATGATTCATCAGGCCTAGGTTTGTATGTTGTGGTGGCAGTATGATACATCAGGCCTAGCTTTATATGTAGTGGTGGCAGTATGATACATCAGGCCTAGCTTTATATGTAGTGGTGGCAATATGATTCATCAGGCTTAGCTTTATATGTAGTGGTGGCAGTATGATTCATCAGGCCTAGCTTTATATGTAGTGGTGGCAGTATGATTCATCAGGCCTAGGTTTGTATGTTGTGGTGGCAGTATGATACATCAGGCCTAGCTTTATATGTAGTGGTGGCAGTATGATACATCAGGCCTAGCTTTATATGTAGTGGTGGCAGTATGATTCATCAGGCCTAGGTTTGTATGTTGTGGTGGCAGTATGATACATCAGGCCTAGCTTTATATGTAGTGGTGGCAGTATGATACATCAGGCCTAGCTTTATATGTAGTGGTGGCAGTATGATACATCAGGCCTAGCTTTATATGTAGTTGTGGCAGTATGATACAGCAGGCCTAGCTTTATACGTAGTGGTGGCAGTATGATTCATCAGGCCTAGCTTTATATGTAGTGGTGGCAGTATGATTCATCATGCCTAGCTTTATATTTAGTGGTGATAGTATGATTCATCAGGCCTAGCTTTATATGTAGTGGTGGCAGTATGATACATCAGGCCTAGCTTTATATGTAGTTGTGGCAGTATGATACAGCAGGCCTAGCTTTATACGTAGTGGTGGCAGTATGATTCATCAGGCCTAGCTTTATATGTAGTGGTGGCAGTATGATTCATCAGGCCTAGCTTTATATTTAGTGGTGATAGTATGATTCATCAGGCCTAGCTTTATATGTAGTGGTGGCAGTATGATTCATCATGCCTAGCTTTATATGTGGTGGTGACAGTATGATTCATCAGGTCTAGCTTTATATGTAGTGGTGGCAGTATGATTCCTCAGGCCTAGCTTTATATGTAGTGGTGGCAGTATGATTCATCAGGCCTAGCTTTATATGTAGTGGTGGCAGTATGATTCATCAGGCCTAGCTTTATATGTAGTGGTGACAGTATGATTCATCAGGCCTAGGTTTGTATGTTGTGGTGGCAGTATGATACATCAGGCCTAGCTTTATATGTAGTGGTGGCAGTATGATACATCAGGCCTAGCTTTATATGTAGTGGTGGCAGTATGATTCATCAGGCTTAGCTTTATATGTAGTGGTGGCAGTATGATTCATCAGGCCTAGCTTTATATGTAGTGGTGGCAGTATGATTCATCAGGCCTAGGTTTGTATGTTGTGGTGGCAGTATGATACATCAGGCCTAGCTTTATATGTAGTGGTGGCAGTATGATACATCAGGCCTAGCTTTATATGTAGTGGTGGCAGTATGATTCATCAGGCCTAGGTTTGTATGTTGTGGTGGCAGTATGATACATCAGGCCTAGCTTTATATGTAGTGGTGGCAGTATGATTCATCAGGCCTAGGTTTGTATGTTGTGGTGGCAGTATGATACATCAGGCCTAGCTTTATATGTAGTGGTGGCAGTATGATACATCAGGCCTAGCTTTATATGTAGTGGTGGCAGTATGATACATCAGGCCTAGCTTTATATGTAGTTGTGGCAGTATGATACAGCAAGCCTAGCTTTATACGTAGTGGTGGCAGTATGATTCATCAGGCCTAGCTTTATATGTAGTGGTGGCAGTATGATTCATCATGCCTAGCTTTATATTTAGTGGTGATAGTATGATTCATCAGGTCTAGCTTTATATGTAGTGGTGGCAGTATGATACATCAGGCCTAGCTTTATATGTAGTTGTGGCAGTATGATACAGCAGGCCTAGCTTTATACGTAGTGGTGGCAGTATGATTCATCAGGCCTAGCTTTATATGTAGTGGTGGCAGTATGATTCATCAGGCCTAGCTTTATATTTAGTGGTGATAGTATGATTCATCAGGCCTAGCTTTATATGTAGTGGTGGCAGTATGATTCATCATGCCTAGCTTTATATGTGGTGGTGACAGTATGATTCATCAGGTCTAGCTTTATATGTAGTGGTGGCAGTATGATTCCTCAGGCCTAGCTTTATATGTAGTGGTGGCAGTATGATTCCTCAGGCCTAGCTTTATATGTAGTGGTGGCAGTATGATTCATCAGGCATAGCTTTATATGTTGTAGTGGTTGCAGTATGATTCATCAGGCCTAGCTTTATATGTAGTGGTGGCAGTATGATTCATCAGGCCTAGCTTTATATGTAGTGGTGGCAGTATGATTCATCAGGCCTAGCTTTATATATAGTGGTGACAGTATGATTCATCAGGCCTAGGTTTGTATGTTGTGGTGGCAGTATGATACATCAGGCCTAGCTTTATATGTAGTGGTGGCAGTATGATACATCAGGCCTAGCTTTATATGTAGTGGTGGCAATATGATTCATCAGGCTTAGCTTTATATGTAGTGGTGGCAGTATGATTTATCAGGCCTAGCTTTATATGTAGTGGTGGCAGTATGATTCATCAGGCCTAGGTTTGTATGTTGTGGTGGCAGTATGATACATCAGGCCTAGCTTTATATGTAGTGGTGGCAGTATGATACATCGGGCCTAGCTTTATATGTAGTGGTGGCAGTATGATTCATCAGGCCTAGGTTTGTATGTTGTGGTGGCAGTATGATACATCAGGCCTAGCTTTATATGTAGTGGTGGCTGTCACAACCTACAATGATGATGGAGTATAGAGGATCCTAGTCCTCTTATCTCCTGTAGGTTTTAGACCTAAGATTTGGGTGACTCAGACCAATGGACCTTCTTTGCGGATGCAAGAGCATAAGTCCCAGCTTAAGGTCGTGTGCCTGGGAAAACCTGGAAGGGAGTCAGAAACGATCTCCTCTGCCAGCATATGCCCCTGGGTCAATAATACACCTGCACACAAAGTCTTGATGAAAATTATGAACCATGTTTTATTTTAGAACAGCATATTTAACCACACCACACAAGAATGGGGGAAGTGGCTACCGTTAGCCAGCCCCAAATGACGTCTGGCCAATCATGAAGGGGAACTGTGTGTGAACCAATAGTCCCCTCCCAGGTCCGCCCACTAGGCGACGCCAACTAATTAATTTGGGTTTTGACTCTCCAGGGCAAAGCATACGTTGGTTCTCTTGTGCCCATGAGAAGCCTTCAGGCCATCCTATTGTTTCTGGGTGCCTGCCTGTCTGCTCTCCAGCTGTGAGCTTCCCATTGTTAGTTCTATGCTGGATACTTAGCTAATGGGATTAACAGGCCTTTGAGAACAAAGGAGGCGTGGCTGTATTCAATGGCTTCCCCTCTACAATATAATGACATACTAATATAATACCATACATTCATATTTACAAATACAACACACAATGTTTCACACACATAGAACCAACACATCCCACCAGCTCCCTCACATGACACCCATTACAATGAGCCTAAACATGGAAGGGATGGGAATATGCTAAGGGATAAACTTATAATACTTTATCCCCTAGACCACAACATAACAAAATATCCATAACAAGTGGGTCCCAAACCTTTTGTTCCTCCCCATGGCAACAGCATGTGGAAGACCACCCAGCCCAAAATGGCCACCGCTGCCAGTCACAAGATGGCCCCAGCATAGTTCACACCAAATCCAATATGGCCACTGGCTGATTCATGACAGTGGCAGTATGATTCATCAGGCCTAGCTTTATATGTAGTGGTGGCAGTATGATTCATCAGGCCTAGGTTTGTATGTTGTGGTGGCAGTATGATACATCAGGCCTAGCTTTATATGTAGTGGTGGCAGTATGATACATCAGGCCTAGCTTTATATGTAGTTTTGGCAGTATGATACAGCAGGCCTAGCTTTATACGTAGTGGTTGCAGTATGATTCATCAGGCCTAGCTTTATATGTAGTGGTGGCAGTATGATTCATCAGGCCTAGCTTTATATTTAGTGGTGATAGTATGATTCATAAGGCCTAGCTTTATATGTAGTGGTGGCAGTATGATTCATCATGCCTAGCTTTATATGTGGTGGTGACAGTATGATTCATCAGGTCTAGCTTTATATGTAGTGGTGGCAGTATGATTCCTCAGGCCTAGCTTTATATGTAGTGGTGGCAGTATGATTCCTCAGGCCTAGCTTTATATGTAGTGGTGGCAGTATCATTCATCAGGCATAGCTTTATATGTTGTAGTGGTTGCAGTATGATTCATCAGGCCTAGCTTTATATGTAGTGGTGACAGTATGATTCATCAGGCCTAGCTTTATATGTAGTGGTGGCAGTGGGATTCATCAGGCCTAGCTTTATATGTAATGGTGACAGTATGATTTATCAGGCCTACCTTTATATGTAGTGGTGGCAGTATGATTCATCAGGCCTAGCTTTATATGTCGTGTTGGCAGTATGATTCATTAGGCCTAGCTTTATATGTAGTGGTGGCAGTATGATTCATCAGGCTTAGCTTTATAAATAGGGGTAGCAGTATGATTCATCAGGCCTAGCTTTATATTTAGTGGTGGCAGTATGATTCATCAGGCCTAGCTTTATATGTAGTGGTGGCAGTATGATTCATCAGGCCTAGCTTTATATGTAGTGGTGACAGTATGATTCATCAGGCCTAGCATTATATGTAGTGGTGGCAGTATGATTCATCAGGCCTAACTTTATATGTAGTGGTGGCAGTGGGATTCATCAGGCCTAGCTTTATATGTAATGGTGGCAGTATGATTCATCAGGCCTAGCTTTATATGTAGTGGTGGCAGTATGATACAGTAGCCTAGCTTTATACGTAATGGTGGCAGTATGATTCATCAGGCCTAGCTTTATATGTAGTGGTGGCAGTATGATTCATCAGGCCTAGCTTTATATGTAGTGGTGACAGTATGATTCAATAGGCCTAGCATTATATGTAGTGGCGGCAGTATGATTCATCAGGCCTAGCTGTATATGTAGTGGTGGCAGTATGATTCATCAGGCCTAGCTTTATATGTAGTGGTGGCAGTATGATTCATCAGGCCTAGCTTTATATGTAATGGTGACAATATGATTCATCAGGCCTAGCTTTATATGTAGTGCTGACAGTATGATTTATCAGGCCTAGCTTTATATGTAGTGGTGGCAGTATGATTCATCAGGCCTAGCTTTATATGTTGTGGTGGCAGTATGATTCAGCAGGGGTAGCCTTATATTTAGTGGTGGCAGTATGATTCATCAGGCCTAGCTTTATATGTAGTGGTGGCAGTATGATTCATCAGGCCTAGGTTTGTATGTTGTGGTGGCAGTATGATACATCAGGCCTAGCTTTATATGTAGTGGTGGCAGTATGATACATCAGGCCTAGCTTTATATGTAGTGGTGGCAGTATGATACATCAGGCCTAGCTTTATATGTAGTGGTGGCAGTATGATTCAGCAGGGGTAGCCTTATATTTAGTGGTGGCAGTATGATTCATCAGGCCTAGCTTTATATGTAGTGGTGGCAGTATGATTCATCAGGCCTAGCTTTATATGTAGTGGTGGCAGTATGATACATCAGGCCTAGCTTTATATGTAGTGGTGCCAGTATGATACATCAGGCCTAGCTTTATATGTAGCTGTGGCAGTATGATACATCAGGCCTAGCTTTATATGTAGTGGTGGCAGTATGATACATCAGGCCTAGTTTATATGTAGTGGTGGCAGTATGATACATCAGGCCTAGCTTTATATGTAGTTGTGGCAGTATGATACAGTAGCCTAGCTTTATACGTAGTGGTGACAGTATGATTCATCAGGCCTAGCTTTTTATGTAGTGGTGGCAGTATGATTCATCAGGCCTAGCTTTATATGTAGTGGTGACAGTATGATTCATCAGGCCTAGCTTTTTATGTAGTGGTGGCAGTATGATTCATCAGGCCTAGCTTTTTATGTAGTGGTGGCAGTATGATTCATCAGGCCTAGTTTTATATGTAGTGGTTATAGTATGATTTATCAGGCCTAGCTTTATATGTAGTGGTGGCAGTATGATTCATCAGGCCTAGCTTTATATATAGTAGTGACAGTATGATTCATCAGGCCTAGCTTTATATGTAGTGGTGGCAGTATGATTCATCAGGCCTAGCTTTATATGTAGTGGTGACAGTATGATTCATCAGGCCTAGCTTTATATGTAGTGGTGGCAGTATGATTCATCAGGCCTAGCTTTATATGTAGTGGTGGCAGTATGATTCATCAGGCCTAGCTTTATATGTGATGGTGACAGTAAGATTCATCAGGCCTATCTTTATATGTAGTGGTGACAGTATGATTCATCAGGCCTAGCTTTATATGTAGTGGTGACAGTATGATTCATCAGGCCTAGCTTTATATGTAGTGGTGGCAGTATGATTCATCAGGCCTAGCTTTATATGTAGTGGTGGCAGTATGATTCATCAGGCCTAGGATTATATGTAGTGGTGGCAGTATGATTCACCAGGCCTAGCATTATATGTAGTGGTGGCAGTGTGATTAATCAGGCCTAGCATTATATGTGGTGGTGGCAGTATGATTCATCAGGCCTAGTTTTATATGTAGTGGTGGCAGTATGATTCATCAAGCCTAGTTTTATATGTAGTAGTGGCAGTATGATTCATCAGGCCTAGCTTTATATGTAGTGGTGGCAGTATGATTCATCAGGCTTAGCTTTATGTGTAGTGGTGGCAGTATGATTCCTCAGGCCTAGCTTTATATGTAGTGGTGGCAGTATGATTCCTCAGGCCTAGCTTTATATGTTGTAGTGGTGGCAGTATGATTCATCAGGCCTAGCTTTATATGTAGTGGTGGCAGTATGATTCATCAGGCCTAGCTTTATATGTAGTGGTGACAGTATGATTCATCAGGCCTAGCTTAATATGTGATGGTGACAGTATGATTCTTCAGGCCTAGCTTTATATGTAGTGGTGACAGTATGATTTATCAGGCCTAACTTTATATGTGATGGTGACAGTATGATTCATCAGGCCTAGCTTTATATGTTGTGGTGGCACTATGATTAATCAGGCCTAGCATTATATGTGGTGGTGGCAGTATGATTCATCAGGCTTAGCTTTATGTGTAGTGGTGGCAGTATGATTCCTCTGGCCTAGCTTTATATGTAGTGGTGGCAGTATGATTCATCAGGCCTAGCTTTATATGTGGTGGTGGAAGTATGATTCATCAGGCCTAGGTTTATATGTAAGGGTGGCAGTATGATTCATCAGGCCAAGCTTTAAATGTAGTGGTGGCAGTATGTTTCATCAGGCCTAGATTTATATGTAGTGGTTGCAGTATGATTCCTCAGGCTTAGCTTTATATGTAGTGGTGGCAGTATGATTTATCAGGCCTAGCTTTATATGTAGGGGTGGCAGTATGATTCATCAGGCCTAGCTGTATATGTAGTGGTGGCAGTATGATCTATCAGGCTTAGCTTTATATGTAGTGGTGGCAGTATGATTCATCAGGCCTAGCTGTATATGTAGTGGTGGCAGTATGATTTATCAGGCCTAGCTTTATATGTAGTGGTGGCAGTATGATTCATCAGGCCTAGCTGTACATGTAGGGGTGGCAGTATGATTCATCAGGCCTAGCTTTATATGTAGTGGTGGCAGTATGATTCATCAGGCCTAGCTGTACATGTAGGGGTGGCAGTATGATTCATCAGGCCTAGCTTTATATGTGGTGGTGGCAGTATGATTCATCAGGCCTAGCTTTATATGTAGTGGTGACAGTATGATTCATTAGACCTAGCTGTATATGTAGTGGTGGCAGTATGATTCATCAGGCCTAGCTTTATATGTTGTGGTGCCAGTATGATTTATCAGGCCTAGCTTTATATGTTGTGGTGGCAGTATGATTCAGCAGGGGTAGCCTTATATTTAGTGGTGGCAGTATGATTCATCAGGCCTAGCTTTATATGTAGTGGTGCCAGTATGATACATCAGGCCTAGCTTTATATGTAGCTGTGGCAGTATGATACATCAGGCCTAGCTTTATATGTAGTGGTGGCAGTATGATACATCAGGCCTAGTTTATATGTAGTGGTGGCAGTATGATACATCAGGCCTAGCTTTATATGTAGTTGTGCTGTCACAACCTACAATGATGATGGAGTATAGAGGATCCTAGTCCTCTTATCTCCTGTAGGTTTTAGACCTAAGATTTGGTGACTCAGACCAATGGACCTTCTTTGCGGATGCAAGAGCATAAGTCCCAGCTTAAGGTCGTGTGCCTGGGAAAACCTGGAAGGGAGTCAGAAACGATCTCCTCTGCCAGCATATGCCCCTGGGTCAATAATACACCTGCACACAAAGTCTTGATGAAAATTATGAACCATGTTTTATTTTAGAACAGCATATTTAACCACACCACACAAGAATGGGGAAGTGGCTACCGTTAGCCAGCCCCAAAATGACGTCTGGCCAATCATGAAGGGGAACTGTGTGTGAACCAATAGTCCCCTCCCAGGTCCGCCCACTAGGCGACGCCAACTAATTAATTTGGGTTTTGACTCTCCAGGGCAAAGCATACGTTGGTTCTCTTGTGCCCATGAGAAGCCTTCAGGCCATCCTATTGTTTCTGGGGCCTGCCTGTCTGCTCTCCAGCTGTGAGCTTCCCATTGTTAGTTCTATGCTGGATACTTAGCTAATGGGATTAACAGCCTTTGAGAACAAAGGAGGCGTGGCTGTATTCAATGGCTTCCCCTCTACAATATAATGACATACTAATATAATACCATACATTCATATTTACAAATACAACACACAATGTTTTCACACACATAGAACCAACACATCCCACCAGCTCCCTCACATGACACCCATTACAATGAGCCTAAACATGGAAGGGATGGAATATGCTAAGGATAAACTTATAATACTTTATCCCCTAGACCACAACATAACAAAATATCCATAACAAGTTGTCCCAAACCTTTTGTTCCCCCCCATGGCAACAGCATGTGGAAGACCACCCAGCCCAAAATGGCCACCGGCTGCCAGTCACAAGATGGCCCCAGCATTTCCACTACCAATCCATATGGCCACGGCTGATTCATGACAGTGAGCAGTATGATTCATCAGGCCTAGCTTTATATGTAGTGGTGGCAGTATGATTCATCAGGCCTAGCTTTATATGTAGTTGGTGGCAGTATGATTCATCAGGCCTAGCTTTATATGTAGTGGTGGCAGTATGATTCATCAGGCCTAGCTTTATATGTAGTGGTGGCAGTATGATTCATCAGGCCTAGCTTTATATGTTATTGTGGCAGTATGATTCATCAGGCCTAGCTTTATATGTAGTGGTGGCAGTATGATTCATCAGGCCTAGCTTTATATGTAGTGGTGGCAGTATGATTCATCAGGCCTAGCTTTATATGTAGTGGTGGCAGTATGATTCATCAGGCCTAGCTTTATATGTAGTGGTGGCAGTATGATTCATCAGGCCTAGCTTTATATGTAGTGGTGGCAGTATGATTCATCAGGCCTAGCTTTATATGTAGTGGTGGCAGTATGATTCATCAGGCCTAGCTTTATATGTAGTGGTGGCAGTATGATTCATCAGGCCTAGCTTTATATGTAGTGGTGGCAGTATGATTCATCAGGCCTAGCTTTATATGTAGTGGTGGCAGTATGATTCATCAGGCCTAGCTTTATATGTAGTGGTGGCAGTTGATTCATCAGGCCTAGCTTTATATGTTGTGGTGCAGTATGATTCATCAGGCCTAGCTTTATATGTAGTGGTTGGCAGTATGATTCTCAGGCCTAGCTTTATATGTAGTGGTGCCAGTATGATTCATCAGGCCTAGGTTTATATGTAGTGGTGGCAGTATGACTTCATCAGGCTAGCCTTTATAAGTAGTGGTGGCAGTATGATTCATCAGGCTAGCTTTATATATAGTGGTCGGCAGTATGATTCATCAGGCCTAGCTTTATATGTTGTCGGTGGCAGTATGATTCATCAGGTCCTAGCTTTATATGTCGTGGGTGGCAGTATGATTCATCAGGCCTAGTTTATATGTAGTGGTGGCAGTATGATTATCAGGCCTAGCTTTATATGTAGTGGTGGCAGTTTGATACCATCAGGCCTAGCTTTATATGTAGTGTGGCAGTATGATTCATCAGGCCTAGCTTTATATGTAGTGGTGGCAGTTGATTCATCAGGCCTAGCTTTATATGTAGATGTGACAGTATGATTCATCAGGTCCTAGCTTTATTATGTAGTGGTGGCAGTTGATTCATCAGGCCTAGCTTTATATGTAGTTGGTGGCAGTATGATTCAGCAGGGCCTAGCTTTATATGTAGTTGTGGCAGTATGATTATCAGAGCACTAGCGTTATATGTTGTAGGTTGGGCTGTATGATTCATCATGCCTAGCTTTATATTTAGTAGTGCTAGTGTGATTCATCAGGTCCTAGCTTTATATGTAGTGGTGAGAGTATGATCATCAGGCCTAGCTTTATATGTAGTTTGATGGCAGTATTTGATTACAGCAGGCCTAGCTTTATACGTAGTGGTGCAGTATGGATTCATCAGGGGGGCCTAGCTTTATATGTAGTAGGTGGACAGTATGATTCATCTGGCCTAGCTGTTATATTTAGTGGGTGATCCGTATGATTCATTCAGGCCTAGCTTTATATGTAGTGGTGACAGTATGATTCATCAGGCCTAGCTTGTATATGTAGTGGTGGCAGTATGATAATCAGGCCTAGCTTTATATGTAGTGGTGGCAGTATGATACATCAGGCCTAGCTTTATATGTAGTGGTGGCAGTATGATTCATCAGGCCTAGCTTTATATGTAGTGGTGGCAGTATGATTCATCATGCCTAGCTTTATATGTAGTGGTGGCAGTATGATTCATCAGGCCTAGCTTTATATGTAGTGGTGGCAGTATGATTCATCAGGCCTAGCTTTATATGTAGTGGTGGCAGTATGATTCATCAGGCCTAGCTTTATATGTAGTGGTGGCAGTATGATTCATCAGCCTAGCTTTATATGTTGTGGTGCAGTATGATCATCAGGCTAGCTTTATATGTAGTGGTGGCAGTATGATTCATCAGGCCTAGCTTTATATGTAGTGGTGGCAGTATGATTCATCAGGCCTAGCTTTTATATGTAGTGGTGGCAGTATGATTACAGCAGGGGTAGCCTTATATTGTAGTGGTGGCAGTATGATTCATCAGGCTAGCTTTATATGTAGTGGTGGCAGTATGATTCATCAGGCCTAGGTTTGTATGTTGTGGTGCAGTATGATTCATCAGGCCTAGCTTTATATGTAGTGGTGGCAGTATGATACATCAGGCCTAGCTTATAATGTAGGTGTGGCAAAGTATGATTCATCAGGCTTAGCTTTATATGTAGTAGGTGGCAGTATGATTCATCAGCTAGCTTTATATGTAGTGGTGGCAGTATGATTCATCAGGGCCTAGGTTTGTATGTGGGGTGGTGGCAAGTATGATACATTCAGGCCTAGCTTTATATGTAGGTGGTGGCAGTATGATACATCAGGCCTAGCTTTAATGTAGTGGTGCAGTATGATTCATCACGCTAGTTTGTATGTTGTGGTGGCAGTATGATACATCAGCCGAGCTTTATTATGTAGTGGTGACAGTATGATTCATCATGGCCTAGCTTTATATGTAGAGGTGCAGTATGATTCATCAGGCCTAGCTTTATATGTTGTGGTGGCAGTTGATTCATCAGGCCTAGCTTATATGTAGTTGGTGCAGTATGATTCATCAGGCCTAGCTTTATATGTAGTGGTGGCAGTATGATTCATCAGGCCTAGCTTATATGTAGTGGTGGCAGTATGATTCATCAGGCCTAGGAATAATGTAAGTGGTGGCAGTATGATTCACCAGGCCTAGCATTATATGTAGTGGTGGCAGCAGTGATTAATCAGCCTAGCATTATATGTGGGTGTGCAGTATGATTCATCAGGCCTAGTTTTATATGTAGTGGTGGCAGTATGATTCATCAAGCCTAGTTTTATATGTATAGTTGCAGTATGATTCATCAGGCCTAGCTTTATATGTAGTGGTGGCAGTATGATTCATCAGGCTTAGCTTTATGTGTAGTGTGGCAGTATGATTCCTCAGGCCTAGCTTTAATATGTAGTGGTG
>CM050170.1:58824683-58844395 GCA_027410445.1 Discoglossus pictus
CATATAATGCTAGGCCTCATGAATCATACTGCCACCACTACATATAATGCTAGGCCTCATGAATCATACTGCCACCACTACATATAAAGCTAGACCTGAGGAATCATACTGACACCACTACATATAAAGCTAGGCCTGATGAATCATACTGCCACCACTACATATAAAGCTATGCCTGATGAATTACACTGCCACCACTACATATAAAGCTAAGCCGAGTGAATCCTACTGCCACCTACTACATATAAAGATAGGCCTGATGAATCACACTGCCCACCACTACATATAAAGCTAGGCCTGAATGAATCATAACTGCCACCACTACATATAAAGCTAGACCTGAGGAATCATACTGACACCACTACATATAAAGCTAGGCCTGATGAATCATACTGCCACCACTACATATAAAGCGAGGCCTGATGAATCATACTGATACCACTACATATAAAGCTAGGCCTGATGAATCACACTGCCACCACTACATATAATGCTAGGCCTCATGAATCATACTGCCACCACTACATATAATGCTAGGCCTCATGAATCATACTGCCACCACTACATATAAAGCTAGACCTGAGGAATCATACTGACACCACTACATATAAAGCTAGGCCTGATGAATCATACTGCCACCACTACATATAAAGCTATGCCTGATGAATTACACTGCCACCACTACATATAAAGCTAAGCCTGATGAATCCTACTGCCACCACTACATATAAAGATAGGCCTGATGAATCACACTGCCACCACTACATATAAAGCTAGGCCTGATGAATCATACTGCCACCACTACATATAAAGCTAGACCTGAGGAATCATACTGACACCACTACATATAAAGCTAGGCCTGATGAATCATACTGCCACCACTACATATAAAGCTAGACCTGAGGAATCATACTGACACCACTACATATAAAGCTAGGCCTGATGAATCATACTGCCACCACTACATATAATGCTAGGCCTGATGAATCATACTGCCACCACTTCATATAAAGCTAGACCTGAGGAATCATACTGACACCACTACATATAAAGCTAGGCCTGATGAATCATACTGCCACCCCTACATATAAAGCTAGGCCTGATGAATCACACTGCCACCACTACATATAAAGCTAGGCCTGATGAATTATACCGCCACCACTACATATAAAGCTAGGTCTGATGTATCACACTGCCACCACTACATATAAAGCTCGGCCTGATGAATCATACTGCCACCACTACATATAATGCTAGTCCTGATGAATCACACTGCCACCACTGCATACAATGCTAGGCCTGATGAATCATACTGACACCACGACATATAAAGCTAGGCCTGATGAATCATACTGCCACCACTACATATAAAGCTAGGTCTGATGAATCATACTGCCACCACTACATATAAAGCTAGGCCTGATGAATCATACTGCCACCACTACATATAAAGCTAGACCTGATGAATCATACTGCCACCACTACATATAAAGCTAGGTCTGATGAATCATACTGTCACCACTACATATAAAGCTAGGCCTGATGAATCATACTGCCACCACTACATATAAAGCTAGGTCTGATGAATCATACTGCCACCACTACATATAAAGCTAGGCCTGATGAATCATACTGCCACCACTACATATAAAGCTAGACCTGATGAATCATACTGTCACCACTACATATAATGCTAGACCTGATGAATCATACTGCCACCACTACATATAAAGCTAGGCCTGATGAATCATACTGCCACCACTACATATAAAGCTAGACCTGATGAATCATACTGCCACCACTACATATAAAGCTAGGTCTGATGAATCATACTGCCACCACTACATATAAAGCTAGGCCTGATGAATCATACTGCCACCACTACATATAAAGCTAGGCCTGATGAATCATACTGCCACCACTACATATAAAGCTAGACCTGATGAATCATACTGCCACCACTACATATAAAGCTAGGCCTGATGAATCATACTGCCACCACTACATATAAAGCTAGGCCTGATGTATCATACTGCCACAGCTACATATAAAGCTAGGCCTGATGAATCATACTGCCACCACTACATATAAAGCTAGGCCTGATGTATCATACTGCCACTACTACATATAAAGCTAGGCCTGATGAATCATACTGCCACCACTACATATAAAGCTAGGCCTGATGTATCATACTGCCACCACTACATATAAAGCTAGGCCTGATGAATTATACTGCCACCCCTACATATAATGCTAGGCCTGATTAATCATACTGCCACCACTACATATAAAGCTAGGCCTGATGTATCATACTGCCACAGCTACATATAAAGCTAGGCCTGATGAATCACACTGCCACCACTACATATAAAGCTAGGCCTGATGAATCATACTGCCACCACTACATATAAAGCTAGGCCTGATGTATCATACTGCCACCACTACATATAAAGCTAGGCCTGATGAATTATACTGCCACCACTACATATAATGCTAGGCCTGATGAATCATACTGACACCACTACATATAATGCTAGACCTGATGAATCATACTGCCACCACTACATATAAAGCTAGGCCTGATGAATCATACTGCCACCACTACATATAAAGCTAGGCCTGATGAATCATACTGCCACCACTACATATAATGCTAGGCCTGATGAATCACACTGCCACCACTACATATAAAGCTAGGCCTGATGAATCATACTGACACCACTACATATAAAACTAGGCCTGATGAATCATACTGACACCACTACATATAATGCTAGACCTGATGAATCATACTGCCACCACTACATATAAAGCTAGGACTGATGATTCACACTGCCACCACTACATATAATGCTAGGCCTGATGAATCATACTGCCACCACTACATATAAAGCTAGGCCTGATGAATCATACTGTTACCACTACATATAATGCTAGTCCTGATGAATCATACTGCCACCACTACATATAAAGCTAGGCCTGATGAATCATACTGCCACCACTACATATAAAGCTAGACCTGATGAATCACACTGCCACCACTACATATAAAGCTAGGCCTGATGAATCATACTGCCACCACTACATATAAAGCTAGGCCTGATGAATCACACTGCCACCACTACATATAAAGCTAGGCCTGATGAATCATACTGCCACCACTACATATAAAGCTAGACCTGATGAATCACACTGCCACCACTACATATAAAGCTAGGCCTGATGAATCATATTGCAGCCACTACATATAAAGCTAGGCCTGATGAATCATACTGCCACCACTACATATAAAGCTAGGCCTGATGAATCACACTGCCACCACTACATATAAAGCTAGGCCTGATGTATCATACTGCCACCACTACATATAATGCTAGACCTGATGAATCATACTGTCACCACTACATATAATGCTAGACCTGATGAATCATACTGCCACCACTACATATATAGCTAGGCCTGATGAATCATACTGCCACTACTACATATAAAGCTAGGCCTGATGAATCATACTGCCACCACTACATATAAAGCTAGGCCTGATGAATCATACTGCCACCACTACATATAATGCTAGACCTGATGAATCATACTGCCACTACAACATATAAAGCTAGGCCTGATGAATCATACTGCCACCACTACATATAAAGCTAGGCCTGATGAATCATACTGCCACCACTACATATAAAGCTAGACCTGATGAATCATACTGCCACCACTACGTATAAAGCTAGGCCTGATGAATCATACTGCCACCACTACATATAATGCTAGACCTAATGAATCACACTGCCACTACTACATATAAAGCTAGGCCTGATGAATCATACTGCCACCACTACGTATAAAGCTAGGCCTGATGAATCATACTGCCACCACTACATATAATGCTAGACCTAATGAATCACACTGCCACTACTACATATAAAGCTAGGCCTGATGAATCATACTGCCACCACTACATATAATGCTAGACCTGATGAATCATACTGCCACTACTACATATAAAGCTAGGCCTGATGAATCATACTGCCACCACTACATATAAAGCTAGGCCTGATGAATCATACTGCCACCACTACATATAATGCTAGACCTAATGAATCACACTGCCACTACTACATATAAAGCTAGGCCTGATGAATCATACTGCCATCACTACATATAATGCTAGACCTAATGAATCATACTGCCACCACTACATATAAAGCTAGGCCTGATGAATCATACTACCACCACTACATATAATGCTAGGCTTGATGAATCATACTGCCACCACTGCATATAAAGCTAGGCCTGATGAATCATACTGCCACCACTACATATAAAGCTAGGCCTGATGAATCATACTGCCACCACTACATATAAAGCTAGGCCTGATGAATCATACTGCCACTACTACATATAAAGCTAGGCCTGATGAATCATACTGCCACCACTACATATAAAGCTAGGCCTGATGAATCATACTGCCACCACTACATATAAAACTAGGCCTGATGAATCATACTGCCACCACTACATATAAAGCTAGGCCTGATGAATCATACTGCCACCACTACATATAACGCTAGGCCTGATGAATCATACTGCCACCACTACATATAAAACTAGACCTGATTAATCACACTGCCACCACTACATATAATGCTAGTCCTGATGAATCATACTGCCACCACTACATATAAAGCGAGGCCTGATGAATCATACTGCCACCACTACATATAAAGCTAGGCCTGATGAATCATACTGCCACAGCTACATATAAAGCTAGGCCTGATAAATCATACTGCCACCACTACATATAATGCTAGGCTTGATAAATCATACTGCCACCACTGCATATAAAGCTAGGCCTGGTGAATCATACTGCCACCACTACATATAAAGCTAGGCCTGATGAATCACACTGCCACCACTACATATAAAGCTAGGCCTGATGAATCATACTGCCACTACTACATATAAAGCTAGGCCTGATGAATCATACTGCCACCACTACATATAAAGCTAGGCCTGATGAATCATACTGCCACCACTACATATAAAACTAGACCTGATGAATCATACTGCCACCACTACATATAAAGCTAGGCCTGATGAATCATACTGCCACCACTACATATAACGCTAGGCCTGATGAATCATACTGCCACCACTACATATAAAACTAGACCTGATTAATCACACTGCCACCACTACATATAATGCTAGTCCTGATGAATCATACTGCCACCACTACATATAAAGCTAGGCCTGATGAATCATACTGCCACCACTACATATAAAGCTAGGCCTCATGAATCATACTGCCACAGCTACATATAAAGCTAGGCCTGATAAATCATACTGCCACCACTACATATACAGCTAGGCCAGATGAATCATACTGCCACCACTACATATAAAGCTAGGCCTGATGTATCATACTGCCACCACTACATATAAAGCTAGGCCTGATGAATCATACTGCCACTACTACATATAAAGCTAGACCTGATGAATCATACTGCCACCACTACATATAAAGCTAGACCTGATGAATCATACTGACACCACTACATATAATGCTAGACCTGATGAATCATACTGCCACCACTACATATAAAGCTAGGCCTGATGAATCATACTGCCACCACTACATATAAAGCTAGGCCTGATGAATCATACTGCCACCACTACATATAATGCTAGGCCTGATGAATCATACTGCCACCACTACATATAAAGCTAGGCCTGATGAATCATTCTGCCACCACTACATATAAAACTAGGCCTGATGAATCATATTTCCACTACTACATATAAAGCTAGGCCTGATGAATCATACTGCCACCACTACATATAAAGCTAGGCCTGATGAATCATACTGCCACCACTACATATAAAGCTAGGCCTGATGTATCATACAGCCACCACTACATATAATGCTAGGCCTGATGAATCATACTGCCACCACTACATATAAAGCTAGACCTGATGAATCATACTGCCACTACTACATATAAAGCTAGACCTGATGAATCATACTGACACCACTACATATAATGCTAGACCTGATGAATCATACTGCCACCACTACATATAATGCTAGACCTGATGAATCATACTGCCACCACTACATATACAGCTAGGCCTGATGTATCATACTGCCACCACTACATATAAAGCTAGACCTGATGAATCATACTGACACCACTACATATAATGCTAGACCTGATGAATCACACTACCACCACTACATATACAGCTAGGCCTGATGTATCATACTGCCACCACTACATATAAAGCTAGGCCTGATGAATCATATTGCCACTACTACATATAAAGCTAGACCTGATGTATCATACTGACACCACTACATATAATGCTAGACCTGATGAATCATACTGCCACCACTACATATAATGCTAGGCCTGATGTATCATACTGCCACCACTACATATAATGCTAGGCCTGATGGAACATACTGCCACCACTACATATAAAGCTAGGCATGATGAATCATACTGTCACCACTACATATAAAGCTAGGCCTGATGAATCATACTGCCACCACTACATATAAAGCTAGGCCTGATGAATCATACTGCCACCACTACATATAAAGCTAGGCCTGATGAATCATACTGCCACCACTATATATAAAGCTAGGCCTGATGAATCATACTGCCACCACTACATATAATGCTAGACCTGATGAATCACACTGCCATCACTACATATAAAGCTAGGCCTGATGAATCATATTGCCACCACTACATATAAAGCTAGGCCTGATGAAACATAATGCCACCACTACATATAAAGCTAGGCCTGATGAATCATACTGCCACCAGTACATATAATGCTAGGCCTGATGTATCATACTGCCACCACTACATATAAAGCTAGGCCTGATGAATCATACTGCCCCCCACTACATATAAAGCTAGGCCTGATGAATCATATTGCCACCACTACATATAAAGCTAGGCCTGATGAAACATACTGCCACCACTACATATAAAGCTAGGCCTGATGAATCATACTGCCACCACTACATATAAAGCTAGGCCTGATGAATCATACTGCCACCACTACATGTAATGCTAGGCCTGATGTATCATACTGACACCACTACATATAAAGCTAGGCCTGATGAATCACACTGCCACCACTACATATAAAGCTAGGCCTGATGTATCATACTGACACCACTACATATAAAGCTAGGCCTGATGAATCATACTGCCACCACTACATATAAAGCTAGGCCTGATGAATCATACTGCCACCACTACATATAAAGCTAGGCCTGATGAATCACACTACCACCACTACATATAAAGCTAGGCCTGATGAATCATACTGCCACCACTACATATAAAGCTAGGCCTGAGGAATCATACTGCCACCACTACATATAAAGCTAGGCCTGATGAATCATACTGCCACCACTACATATAAAGCTAGGCCTGATGTATCATACTGCCACCACTACATATAAAGCTAGGCCTGATGTATCATACTGCCACCACTACATATAAAGCTAGACCTGATGAATCATACTGCCACTACTACATATAAAGCTAGGCCTGATGAATCATACTGTCACCACTATATATACAGCTAGGCCTGATGAATCATACTGCCACCCCTACATATACAGCTAGGCCTGATGAATCATACTGCCACCACTACATATAAAGCTAGGCCTGATGAATCATACTGCCACCACTACATATACAGCTAGGCCTGATGAATCATACTGCCACCACTACATATAAAGCTAGGCCTGATGAATCATACTGCCACCACTACATATACAGCTAGGCCTGATGAATCATACTGCCACCCCTACATATACAGCTAGGCCTGATGAATCATACTGCCACCACTACATATAAAGCTAGGCCTGATGAATCATACTGCCACCACTACATATAAAGCTAGGCCTGATGAATCATACTGCCACCACTACATATAAAGCTAGGCCTGATGAATCATACTGCCACAACTACATATAATGCTAGGCCTAATGAATCATACTGCCACCACTACATATAAAGCTAGGCCTGATGAATCATACTGTCACCACTACATATACAGCTAGGCCTGATGAATCATACTGCCACCACTACATATACAGCTAGGCCTGATGAATCATACAGCCATCACTACATATAAAGCTAGGCCTGATGAATCATACTGTCACCACTACATATACAGCTAGGCCTGATGAATCATACTGCCACCACTACATATAAAGCTAGACCTGATGAATCATACTGCCACTACTACATATAAAGCTAGACCTGAGGAATCATACTGCCACCACTACATATAAAGCTAGGCCTGGTGAATCATACTGCCACCACTACATATAAAGCTAGGCCTGATGAATCACACTGCCATCACTACATATAAAGCTAGGCCTGATGAATCATACTGCCACCACTACATATAAAGCTAGACCTGATGAATCATACTGCCACTACTACATATAAAACTAGACCTGATGAATCATACTGCCACCACTACATATAAAGCTAGGCCTGATGAATCATACTGCCACCACTACATATAATGCTAGACCTGATGAATCATACTGCCACCACTACATATAATGCTAGGCCTGATGAATCATACTGCCACCACTACATATAATGCTAGACCTGATGAATCATACTGCCACCACTACATATAATGCTAGGCCTGATGAATCACACTGCCACCACTACATATAATGCTAGGCCTGATGAATCATACTGCCACCACTACATATAAAGCAAGGCCTGGGGAATCACACTGCCACCACTACATATAAAGCTAGGCCTGATGAATCACACTGCCACCACTACATATAAAGCTAGGCCTGATGAATCACACTGCCACCACTACATATAAAGCTAGGCCTGACGAATCATACTGCCACCACTACATATAAAGGTAGGCCTGATGAATCACACTACCACCACTACATATAAAGCTAGGCCTGATGAATCATACTGCCACCACTACGTATAAAGCTAGGCCTGATGAATCATACTGCCACCACTACATATAATGCTAGACCTAATGAATTACACTGCCACTACTACATATAAAGCTAGGCCTGATGAATCATACTGCCACCACTACATATAATGCTAGACCTGATGAATCATACTGCCACTACTACATATAAAGCTAGGCCTGATGAATCATACTGCCACCACTACATATAAAGCTAGGCCTGATGAATCATACTGCCACCACTACATATAATGCTAGACCTAATGAATCACACTGCCACTACTACATATAAAGCTAGGCCTGATGAATCATACTGCCATCACTACATATAATGCTAGACCTAATGAATCATACTGCCACCACTACATATAAAGCTAGGCCTGATGAATCATACTACCACCACTACATATAATGCTAGGCTTGATGAATCATACTGCCACCACTGCATATAAAGCTAGGCCTGATGAATCATACTGCCACCACTACATATAAAGCTAGGCCTGATGAATCACACTGCCACCACTACATATAAAGCTAGGCCTGATGAATCATACTGCCACTACTACATATAAAGCTAGGCCTGATGAATCATACTGCCACCACTACATATAAAGCTAGGCCTGATGAATCATACTGCCACCACTACATATAAAACTAGACCTGATGAATCATACTGCCACCACTACATATAAAGCTAGGCCTGATGAATCATACTGCCACCACTACATATAACGCTAGGCCTGATGAATCATACTGCCACCACTACATATAAAACTAGACCTGATTAATCACACTGCCACCACTACATATAATGCTAGTCCTGATGAATCATACTGCCACCACTACATATAAAGCTAGGCCTGATGAATCATACTGCCACCACTACATATAAAGCTAGGCCTGATGAATCATACTGCCACAGCTACATATAAAGCTAGGCCTGATAAATCATACTGCCACCACTACATATAATGCTAGGCTTGATGAATCATACTGCCACCACTGCATATAAAGCTAGGCCTGGTGAATCATACTGCCACCACTACATATAAAGCTAGGCCTGATGAATCACACTGCCACCACTACATATAAAGCTAGGCCTGATGAATCATACTGCCACTACTACATATAAAGCTAGGCCTGATGAATCATACTGCCACCACTACATATAAAGCTAGGCCTGATGAATCATACTGCCACCACTACATATAAAACTAGACCTGATGAATCATACTGCCACCACTACATATAAAGCTAGGCCTGATGAATCATACTGCCACCACTACATATAACGCTAGGCCTGATGAATCATACTGCCACCACTACATATAAAACTAGACCTGATTAATCACACTGCCACCACTACATATAATGCTAGTCCTGATGAATCATACTGCCACCACTACATATAAAGCTAGGCCTGATGAATCATACTGCCACCACTACATATAAAGCTAGGCCTGATGAATCATACTGCCACAGCTACATATAAAGCTAGGCCTGATAAATCATACTGCCACCACTACATATACAGCTAGGCCAGATGAATCATACTGCCACCACTACATATAAAGCTAGGCCTGATGTATCATACTGCCACCACTACATATAAAGCTAGGCCTGATGAATCATACTGCCACTACTACATATAAAGCTAGACCTGATGAATCATACTGCCACCACTACATATAAAGCTAGACCTGATGAATCATACTGACACCACTACATATAATGCTAGACCTGATGAATCATACTGCCACCACTACATATAAAGCTAGGCCTGATGAATCATACTGCCACCACTACATATAAAGCTAGGCCTGATGAATCATACTACCACCACTACATATAATGCTAGGCCTGATGAATCATACTGCCACCACTACATATAAAGCTAGGCCTGATGAATCATACTGCCACCACTACATATAATGCTAGGCCCGATGAATCATACTGCCACCGCTACATATAAAGCTAGGCCTGATGAATCATACTGCCACCACTACATATAAAGCTAGGCCTGATGAATCACACTGCCACCACTACATATAATGCTAGACCTGATGTATCATACTGCCACCACTACATATAATGCTAGGCCTGATGAATCATTCTGCCACCACTACATATAAAACTAGGCCTGATGAATCATATTTCCACTACTACATATAAAGCTAGGCCTGATGAATCATACTGCCACCACTACATATAAAGCTAGGCCTGATGAATCATACTGCCACCACTACATATAAAGCTAGGCCTGATGTATCATACAGCCACCACTACATATAATGCTAGGCCTGATGAATCATACTGCCACCACTACATATAAAGCTAGACCTGATGAATCATACTGCCACTACTACATATAAAGCTAGACCTGATGAATCATACTGACACCACTACATATAATGCTAGACCTGATGAATCATACTGCCACCACTACATATAATGCTAGACCTGATGAATCACACTGCCACCACTACATATACAGCTAGGCCTGATGTATCATACTGCCACCACTACATATAAAGCTAGACCTGATGAATCATACTGACACCACTACATATAATGCTAGACCTGATGAATCACACTACCACCACTACATATACAGCTAGGCCTGATGTATCATACTGCCACCACTACATATAAAGCTAGGCCTGATGAATCATATTGCCACTACTACATATAAAGCTAGACCTGATGTATCATACTGACACCACTACATATAATGCTAGACCTGATGAATCATACTGCCACCACTACATATAATGCTAGGCCTGATGTATCATACTGCCACCACTACATATAATGCTAGGCCTGATGGAACATACTGCCACCACTACATATAAAGCTAGGCCTGATGAATCATACTGTCACCACTACATATAAAGCTAGGCCTGATGAATCATACTGCCACCACTATATATAAAGCTAGGCCTGATGAATCATACTGCCACCACTACATATAAAGCTAGGCCTGATGAATCATACTGCCACCACTATATATAAAGCTAGGCCTGATGAATCATACTGCCACCACTACATATAATGCTAGACCTGATGAATCCCACTGCCATCACTACATATAAAGCTAGGCCTGATGAATCATATTGCCACCACTACATATAAAGCTAGGCCTGATGAAACATACTGCCACCACTACATATAAAGCTAGGCCTGATGAATCATACTGCCACCAGTACATATAATGCTAGGCCTGATGTATCATACTGCCACCACTACATATAAAGCTAGGCCTGATGAATCATACTGCCGCCACTACATATAAAGCTAGGCCTGATGAATCATATTGCCACCACTACATATAATGCTAGGCCTGATGAAACATACTGCCACCACTACATATAAAGCTAGGCCTGATGAATCATACTGCCACCACTACATATAAAGCTAGGCCTGATGAATTATACTGCCACCACTACATGTAATGCTAGGCCTGATGTATCATACTGACACCACTACATATAAAGCTAGGCCTGATGAATCACACTGCCACCACTACATATAAAGCTAGGCCTGATGTATCATACTGACACCACTACATATAAAGCTAGGCCTGATGAATCATACTGCCACCACTACATATAAAGCTAGGCGTGATGAATCATACTGCCACCACTACATATAAAGCTAGGCCTGATGAATCACACTACCACCACTACATATAAAGCTAGGCCTGATGAATCATACTGCCACCACTACATATAAAGCTAGGCCTGAGGAATCATACTGCCACCACTACATATAAAGCTAGGCCTGATGAATCATACTGCCACCACTACATATAAAGCTAGGCCTGATGTATCATACTGCCACCACTACATATAAAGCTAGGCCTGATGTATCATACTGCCACCACTACATATAAAGCTAGACCTGATGAATCATACTGCCACTACTACATATAAAGCTAGGCCTGATGAATCATACTGTCACCACTACATATACAGCTAGGCCTGATGAATCATACTGCCACCCCTACATATACAGCTAGGCCTGATGAATCATACTGCCACCACTACATATAAAGCTAGGCCTGATGAATCATACTGCCACCACTACATATACAGCTAGGCCTGATGAATCATACTGCCACCACTACATATAAAGCTAGGCCTGATGAATCATACTGCCACCACTACATATACAGCTAGGCCTGATGAATCATACTGCCACCCCTACATATACAGCTAGGCCTGATGAATCATACTGCCACCACTACATATAAAGCTAGGCCTGATGAATCATACTGCCACCACTACATATAAAGCTAGGCCTGATGAATCATACTGCCACCACTACATATAAAGCTAGGCCTGATGAATCATACTGCCACAACTACATATAATGCTAGGCCTAATGAATCATACTGCCACCACTACATATAAAGCTAGGCCTGATGAATCATACTGTCACCACTACATATACAGCTAGGCCTGATGAATCATACTGCCACCACTACATATACAGCTAGGCCTGATGAATCATACAGCCATCACTACATATAAAGCTAGGCCTGATGAATCATACTGTCACCACTACATATACAGCTAGGCCTGATGAATCATACTGCCACCACTACATATAAAGCTAGACCTGATGAATCATACTGCCACCACTACATATAAAGCTAGGCCTGATGAATCATACTGCCACCACTACATATAAAGCTAGGCCTGATGAATCATACTGCCACTACTACATATAAAGCTAGACCTGAGGAATCATACTGCCACCACTACATATAAAGCTAGGCCTGATGAATCATACTGCCACCACTACATATAAAGCTAGGCCTGATGAATCACACTGCCATCACTACATATAAAGCTAGGCCTGATGAATCATACTGCCACCACTACATATAAAGCTAGACCTGATGAATCATACTGCCACTACTACATATAAAACTAGACCTGATGAATCATACTGCCACCACTACATATAAAGCTAGGCCTGATGAATCATACTGCCACCACTACATATAATGCTAGACCTGATGAATCATACTGCCACCACTACATATAATGCTAGGCCTGATGAATCATACTGCCACCACTACATATAATGCTAGACCTGATGAATCATACTGCCACCCCTACATATAATGCTAGGCCTGATGAATCACACTGCCACCACTACATATAATGCTAGGCCTGATGAATCATACTGCCACCACTACATATAAAGCAAGGCCTGGGGAATCACACTGCCACCACTACATATAAAGCTAGGCCTGATGAATCACACTGCCACCACTACATATAAAGCTAGGCCTAATGAATCATACTGCCACCACTACATATAATGCTAGGCCTGATGAATCATACTGCCACCACTACATATAATGCTAGGCCTGATGAATCATACTGCCACCACTACATATAATGCTAGGCCTGATGAATCATACTGCCACCACTACATATAAAGCTAGGCCTGACGAATCACACTGCCACAACTACATATAAAACTAGGCCTGATGAATCATACTGACACCACTACATATAATGCTAGACCTGATGAATCATACTACCACCACTACATATAAAGCTAGGCCTGATGAATCACACTGCCACCACCACATATAAAGCTAGGTCTGATGAATCATACTGCCACCACTACATATAAAGCTAGGCCTGATGAATCATACTGCCACCACTACATATAAAGCTAGGCCTGATGAATCATACTGCCACCACTACATATAAAGGTAGGCCTGATGAATCATACTGCCACCACTACATATAAAGCTAGGCCTGATGAATCATACTGCCACCACTACATATAAAGCTAGGCCTAATGAATCATACTGCCACTACTACATATAAAGCTAGGCCTGATGAATCATACTGCCACTACTACATATAAAGCTAGGCCTGATGAATCATACTGCTACCACTACATATAAAGCTAGGCCTGATAAATCACACTGCCACCACTACATATAATGCTAGGCCTGATGAATCATACTGCCACCACTACATATAAAGCTAGGCCTGATGAATCATACTGCCACCACTACATATAAAGCTAGGTCTGATGAATCATACTGCCACCACTACATATAAAGCTAGGCCTGATGAATCATACTGCCACTACTACATATAATGCTAGGCCTGATGAATCATACTGTCACCACTACATATAAAGCTAGGCCTGATAAATCACACTGCCACCACTACATATAAAGCTAGGCCTGATGAATCACACTGCCACCACTACATATAAAGCTAGGCCTGATGAATCATACTGCCACCACTACATATAAAGCTAGGCCTGATGAATCATACTGCCACCACTACATATAAAGCTAGGCCTGATGAATCATACTGCCACCTTTACATATAAAGCTAGGCCTGATGAATCATACTGCCACCTTTACATATAAAGCTAGGCCTGATGAATCACACTGCCACCATGACATATAAAGCTAGGTCTGATGAATCATACTGCCACCACTACATATAAAGCTAGGCCTGATGAATCATACTGCCACCACTACATATAAAGCTAGGCCTGATGAATCATACTGCCACCACTACATATAAAGCTAGGCCTGATGAATCATACTGCCACCACTACATATAAAGCTAGGCCTGATGAATCATACTGCCACAACTACATATAAAGCTAGGCCTGATGAATCATACTGCCACCACTACATATAAAGCTAGGCCTGATGAATCATACTGCCACCGCTACATATAAAGCTAGGCCTAATGAATCATACTGCCACCGCTACATATAAAGCTAGGCCTAATGAATCATACTGCCACCGCTACATATAAAGCTAGGCCTGATGAATCATACTGCCACCACTACATATAAAGCTAGGCCTAATGAATCATACTACCACCACTACATATAAAGCTAGGCCTGATGAATCATACTGCCACCACTACATATAAAGCTAGACCTGAGGAATCATACTGCCACCACTACATATAAAGCTAGGCCTGATGAATCATACTGCCACCACTACATATAAAGCTAGGCCTGATGAATCATACTGCCACCACTACATATAAGGCTATTATCCAAGACATAAAAACAATGGTAGACAGATACCAAGGAAGATAGGAAGCACACATGATGGCAGACTATTGTTGGAATCTTATGTGGGATTGTCCTGGCAGTTCCCAAAAGGATCTTCTTGTGGGACGAATGACTGGAGAGTTTGTATCATAAACCATAAAGTGGTATACAGCATATGTTCTGTATCTCAAAAACTAGTGTTTATAGGAGAAAACTGGTGGAATCAGCAGGTCAAATATACCCAGAAACAGATATAACATTTGATGCACCAAAATGTGTGTTGGCCTGTGTTATCAATTGTTTGATGTTTGTTGTTTAGTTGTTCAGTCGCGTCCGACTCTCTGTGACTCTATGGACCACAGCACGCTCCGTTAAGTTCATGTTCATTGCTTCAGTGACCTCATCTATCCATCTCCACCTCTGTCGTCCACTTTTTCTTGTTCCTTCAATCTTTCCCAGCATCAGAGTCTTTTCTAGGGAATCCTGCCGTCTTATGATTTGACACCTGGTTTAATAATACCCTTTCACCACTAGGTGGCGCAGTAGCTTAGGAAGTAATTTAAAGGTGAGGCAGTGGGAAATCCCAAAGCTAACGATCAATAACGAATACTTTGTCAGTGAATCAGGACTTTTTGCTACGACTCCGCTCATCCTCTTTACCTTTTGCACCATTTCAGGTATTGTGGCCTATTTCAAACAATCAGAGGTGCCCAATCTGCTTATATCATTTGCTTATATTTTAAATGGTGCATGTGGCTTTAAATATCAGACATTTCTAATTATTACAATTAGAAAATTATTATATTTTTAATACAAGTACTGGAAGGATTTTGCATCTATTATCTATTTAACCCTTTCATTTGCAATGCCCTCTGCATGCACAGTGTGTAACATGTTTTAAATATTACAGAAGTTGCTTTTTATGAGAAAAATATTAAATAAAACATGTTTATCCATCCTTTAAACATCTAATTGACAGACAAGCATGACTTTTCTGAGAGCATTATTTGAATGACAGGAAAAAAGAAAACACAGTGACGCATTCACAAATACCGTCATTCAGATACAACAAACATTCTTACCATTCCCTTTTAATCGCAACTACCCTTCTCCCTAAACCTTACTCCAAACAAGTCCAGTCCCATATTCTGGATGGCTACCTTGTTGTGGTCAAGGGGCTTGTGTACTTCACTGTGTGCTATACCATGTAGGGTCACACAAGATGGGTAGGTCATAGTAGAGAGGTCAGACAAATCACGGTCCACTGGAGAAGGTAATGCCAACCCACTCCAGTAACTTTGCTAAGGTAAGATAACTTTATGTACAGGCACAACCGCAGACATAATGATATGGCACCGAAAGATGAGCCCCTCAGGTCAGAAGGTGCCTAGAGCAGAGGATAAGTGCAAGTAGCACCAGATCTAATGAAGTGGTTGGGCCAAAGCCGAAAGGACACCCAACCATGGATGTGTCTGGAGGGGAAAGGAAAGTCCGCTGCTGCAAAGAACAATTCGGCATAGGAACCTGGAATGGCAGAACCATGAACCAAGGCAAACTGGACGTGGTCAAGAATGAGATGACAAGGTTAAACATCAAGATCCTGGGAATTGGTGAACTTAAATGGACTGGAATGGGACATTTCACATCAGACAACCACCAGATCTTCTACTGTGGTCAAGACTCCCGCAGAAGAAATGGAGAAGCCATCCTAGTCAACCAAAGAGTGGCCAAAGCAGTCACAACCCAATAAATGACAGAATGATTTCAATTAGAATTCAAGGACAGCCATTTATCATCACAGTGATCCAAGTCTATGCTCCAACCATGGATGCTGAAGAGGCTAAAATATTGCAAAGATCAGAATCAAACCGAAGAAAAGAAAGAAAATCATTAGATGAAGTAGATACAAAATAAATAATATCCCTTGTGTATGCATTGGAAGTAAAGAATTTATTTTAGGGACTAGACATGGAAGATAGGGTAACGACGTTTGCAACATTATACAAGAAACAGCAACAAAGAATATCCCTAAAAGAAAGAAAAGCAAGAAGTCAAACTGGCTGTCTGATGAGGCTTTGGAAGTAGCCCAGGAGTGAAGGAAAGTGAAAGGTAGTGGAGACAGGAAAAGATTTGTCCAACTGAATGCAGAATTCCAGAGGATAGCAAGAAAAGACAAGGAGACTTTATATAAGGAGCGATGTAAAGAGATAGAAAAAGATAACAGAATGGGTAAATCAAGAGATCTCTTCAAGAAAATCAGGGATTTCAGAGATACCTTTCATGTGAAAGTGGGCATGATATAAGACAAAAATGGTAGGGACTTAACAGAAGAAGGTCAGAATACACAGAAGATCTGTACAGGAAGGATCTAAACAATAATTTGTCGAACCGGCAGAGCCAGACATCTTGGAGAGTGAGTTAGCTGGGCCCTAGGATGTCTTGCTAATGACAAGGCGGCAGGAGGTCAAACTACATCCCCCCCCCCGCCCCCCCCCCCCCCCCCCCAAAAAAGGCATTGCCAAAGAGTGCTACAATTATCAAACAAATGCACTAATTTCACATGCCAGCAAGGTAGGTGACTAAACAATATATATATAATCCATAGTCAAGCTATTAGATACCATCAGATTTGCTCAAAAACTGTAGACTGTGACAAAACTTTAAAAACACTGTCTGAATCTGTCAGACAGAAGGGTTACAAACCCTGTATTATTACCCAGAAAAATATCAACTGCCATCAAAATACCCCGTGAACACCTGTTAAAGTACAAAACAAAATAAACAACTTCATGTATGCCTCTAGTGACCACATACCATCCAGTTTTAGAGAAAATATGGAAAATAATCAAAGATTTACAACCATTACTATCCAAAGATACTAAATTAAAATATATATTCCCCAAGCCTCCCATCCTTGCATTTAAACAACCACCAAACCGGAAAAAAACTTGTTCAGCAGAAAATTGGCCAATGAACAAATGAATATAACAAATGGAACTAAACCTTGTAACAAACGTGCCTGTAAATTATGCCAACACATTTGTAATGATGATACAGCCACACATAACAGCAAAATCTATAACATCAAAGGTTCATATTCATGTACATAGTCCAATGTGGTTTATATAATACAATGTACTTTATGTGACACAGGCTGTTACCTTGGAGAAACCAAAAAATGCATTTAAGGTTGGATTTACACAGGCATTCAATAAGAAAACATAATGAAGACAGGTATTGTAGCCCAGTAGGACACCATTTTACCCAGAATGATCACTCCATCCAAAACTTAAAAGTCAAAATACTCAGAGGAAAATGTAAAAACATCCAAGAGAGAAAAGCATTTGAAATTAAGATGATCACATTCTTCAAGACTAAAAATACAGGATTAAATATGGATTTGAGTTTTCTAACACATTATCAGAATTTCATGTGATTTTTCTTAATATACCATAACAGGCTGTCACTCTGAGTGAGATGTTTGTCCAACAGAAAATATATTACTGTTGACTACATTGCCCTGGTTATCATGTATATATTGATGTATATGTGTGTATAGTATGTGTATGTATGTTTCCTTTACTATGTCGTGTTTACCTGATGATTTCAGATGCTGTCTCCACTCTCTCTGCATCACCGTTTTTATTCAAACT